>CM068374.1:113238638-113398638 GCA_034769895.1 Magicicada septendecula
AATGATTTCATTCCTAGTTACTATTAATAATAAAAATAATTACTCAACAAATTAAATAATTTTTAAAGGTGACAATTCCTATACTTGTTATAAGGTTAAATAAAACAAATTACTTCCTTAAAGAAATGATCAGCAACGATTATTGAGATAGAATACCTCCCTTAAAAAAAATGAAAAGGATATACCCACATGACTACATGTGTTAACTTTCTGTTGTAAAAGCCATTGAACAATAAATCCCTATATCCCAAGTTCCGACCAAAAGTACAGTAAATGCATAATATTTATAACCCCCAAAATGTACACAGAAATATACACACATAACATGTTCCACAAGACAAAAATACATTATACAATAGTATACATAAAATATATAAAGGTCTCCTGCCACGCCCTTTTTTTTTATATTACCCTTCTGGTGTATATAAATTCTAACCTTTTCTTTATACGAATCCCAATTAGGATTAGAAATTTACTTTTATAATTGTACCCACATGGTGTGGGTTAATTGCACGTCATGTGTATAAGAGAATGCTAAAGCCCACAGTGGTCCCCAGGACATAAAAATTTAAAACTAAGTGCCTAAGTGGCTAAGTGTTTAAGTACTTAATTACGGTGAGAAATAAAAATTGTTTAAAATAATTAACGCCCCCCAGTTATCATGATTAATATAAAGAATTTATATATACTAAAATAGGGCCAATAATGAAAAGAGAAAAATTGCATAATATTAGAACCTTATAAAAAAATACACTTGGGTCAGAGACGGACATGTTCATTCAACTTTCGGCTTGTCTCAACAAACTTGCCTCGACAAACTTGTCTCGACAAACAAGTTGAAAAGTGTTTCGACATGCATAGCTTGGTTGAAACTAGTTAAAAATTCACCTACCTCCCCAGTAATCTTTTTATACAAATGAAAAAACTGATTTTAAAATAAGAGAATATATATATATATTTTTATACATAGTGAATTGAACATGAGAAATTACTAATAGCAAAAACTGACTTAAAATATGTAGAGAAACCCCTATAATGAAATGAGTGGAAATCTATGTTGGATGCTGTCTTGTAACCATATCAGTCTCTGAACTGACAATCTACTATAAATATACTGAAATTTTACAATTAATTTTTTACTCAGTGTACACACTAAACTGTCCCATCAATTGCTGATCCAAATGAATGTTTAACTTGAAATGTAGAAACTGATGGTTATGTATAACTGGTCACTAGGTGTCATTGCGTGTTGGTTCTATGTGTAAATTATAAATGGTTGTTTTTCACCTGTGGTTTGGTCCATGAAGGGTGGTCTCTTTTATTAGTAAAGTGGCGATCTCATGATTGGCATTTTAGGTGTTGTAGTGGTGATCTAATCCTCCCCGGTGGCGAGTGTGGAGCTTATGATGGAATTCGTACAGCCATGCAGCAGGACTTTTTTCTCTGTTCGGCGGACCCGCAGTCGTTTACAAATTATCTCTTCATTAGGTTGAAGGAGATGTAGTTCAAATAAATCTCTCCACCGGAGAGAAAATAATGTCGTGCGTCACCCACGCGGTATGTAGCCAGACAACCTTAACAGAAATTTCAGGTCCTTGTCCGTTTGGGTAAGGAAAATCTCACCAGGACGCAGCACTTGGAATTTTCATACCGCAGCAAGCCGACAGATGGCGACAGCGATCGGGCTCTGTGAATTAGTCTCTCTTATTTCGGTACAAGAGCGCAGCACGAATTAAACAGCTATAATTCCGTACTGCCAATAACGTCAAGCGGACTATTCCGTCTTTACGCGCGGATATCAGCCCAGTTTATGATCGTCAATTACCGAACTCTCCAATTGTAAAATGATTTACATTGAGCAGAACCACAAGTTCGGCACACCCTCATCCCAAAAGGGCAACATAGTTGCCCCAACGTTAAAGGCCAGGAGGGTACCCTACAGTGTACCTCTCCCCAAAAGAAACCGGTGGACGTCGTGGTTGGATTGGCTCAGCTGAGCTTGCTCTCAGGAGAACAGAATTCAAAAAAGGAAAACGAAAGAGATGAAAGAAGATATGTTTTATGTAAGTGTGCGGGTGCTGCATGCTGACCTGATCAGAGTCCGCATACAGCACAAGAGAGAGAGAGAGAGAGAGAGAGAGAGAGAGACAGCAAAAGACAAAAGAAAGATACCTACGTAGGTAGATCTTCCGATCTCCTGAGGCTCGCCCTCTTCGCCCGAACACGACTTCCACATTTACGACTTCCACATTTAACAAGGACATCCGTCCTATCTTTACGGGGACTATCCCCCTTCGAACGTTTTCGATAGCCCTCGACAACGTTTGAGTTTGGAAATGTGGCTTGTCACCAATTTTTGTTTGTCTCCCGGTACGCCCAGCCGGGCCGTCACCGGTGACGTAAATCCTATGATACGGTATGGCCCCGACCAACGGTAGCATAGCTTCGCAGCACGTTTGTCGGCGGCAGAGCTGAGTGGGTGGCTTTGGCAATAGACCCAGTCACCAATCCGGAAGGGGTTTGGAATACGCCCCTGATTATAACGCCGACGGACCCGCTCGTGCGCTCGCAGCAAATTCTTCCGAGCCATTTTCCATCTCTCCGCAGTTTTATAATTGGGCTCCCGCGGCAGAAGATCTTCGATATCCCATAGGTTGGTCAACGGGAGTGCGGGCGAGAATCCAAACAAAATTTCAAATGGCACGGCCTGATGACTGTCGTGTCTGGCCGTGTTGAAAGCTAATTGTAACCACTTCAAATTCTGATCCCAGGTGGTTTGTTGCTCAGCGTGATAAGCAATCAAGGCGGACCGGAGATTCCGATTGAATCTCTCCGCATGGGACGGTTGCGGGTAATAAGGGGAAGTGGTTACGTGTTTGATGCCACTGGCGAAACACATACGCCTGAATTCGTTTGAAATAAATTGCGGGCCATTGTCCGAAACAATGATGGTCGGAAGCCCGAAATGCTGAAAAACGTGGTTCTGTAAAGCGTTGATGGTCAAACGAGCGGTTGCCTGTCGTAAGGGCAGTAGCCAGGCAAACTTTGAAAAAGCATCTACACAAACAAGCAGGTAAGCATTACCTGACTTGCTACGGGGGAACGGCCCCACGTAGTCAATAAACAACTTTTCCATTGGTCTGCTCGCCACCTCAGAAGATAACAACCCTAGTTTGGTGTTCTGGGCAGGCTTGCTCAAGCCACAAAGATGACAGTTTTTTACTCTCGTCGCGATGTCTCTATCCATGCCCTTCCAGATAAAATGTTTCCTAATACTGGAAATGGCCTTCGAAATTCCCTTGTGGCCTCCGATTGGGGAATCATGGTAATAACTGAAGACCATGGGCACTAATTTGCTAGGCAGCACGATTTTAGGTGATCGTCCTTTTCTTTCTCGACAACAGAGGACTCCCTTGGACAAGAAATAAGGGGCCTGTACGTTACCCTGCTTGATATTTTGGATGACTTGACCCAGCACTTCGTCGTTTAACTGATGGGGTAACACATCAGTGAAGGCTAATGGAAAATCTAGAAGAACGGAACAGGGTTGCTCAGCTTGGGCATCACTGGGTTGGGAAAACATGCGGGATAAGGCATCTGCAACCACATTCTGGGATCCCCTGATGTGTTGCACGGTGAACTTAAAGGATGAGATTTTCACCACCCATCTACCAATTTTACCCAGTTGCCGGGGATGAGCTAGAAGCCATGAGAGAGCCTGATTGTCGGTCTCGAGCAGGAACTCAGCATGTTCCAGGAAACGCCTGAACTTGTCTAGAGCGTACACAACAGCTAAACACTCTAGCTCGTAAACGGATAATTTACGTTCTTGCTGGGTCAACGTGCGTGAGATAAAAGCCACAGGCTGCCTAGCGTCGTCAATAACTTGGGAAAGGACCGCTCCGAGCGCTACCGAACTCGCGTCCGTCTGCAAAATGAACGGCTTTGAAAAGTCGGGCATCCGCAACACCGGTGGGGAACTGATGGCTTCCTTTAAGGTAGCGAAAGCCTTCTGTTGGTTTCCCCCCCCATGTAAACTTTGCCCCCTTCTTCCTCAGTTCATTCAAGGGAGCGGCAATTTCAGCGATGTTCGGTATGAAACGCCGATAAAAATTTATCATACCGACGAATCTCGCTATGCCCTTCGCATCCCTAGGCGGAGGAAAGTCACGGATGCCCTGTGTCCTCTCTGGGTCTACCGTCACGCCCTTGTGTGAGATTAAATGGCCCAAGAAAGAAATACTCTCTTGGGCGAAACGAACCTTCTCGGGATTGACAGTGAGGCCAGCCTCTCTTAAGCGACCCAACACCTTTCTTAAAAGCCGCAGATGATCTTCGAAAGTCTCGCTATATACCAAAGGTCGTCAAGATAATTATAGACGAAACGGAATTTGACGTCGTGAAAGACAGTGTCGAGAAGGCGAGTAAGTGTCTGGGCCCCCACAGCCAAACCCATGGGAACCCTTGTGTACTGGTACAAATTCCAGGGTACACAAAAAGCCGTATATGGTTTACTTTCTTTGGCAAGAGGTATCTGATGATAGGCCGCGTTCAGATCGATAATGGTATAAAATCAGGCCCCACTGATCCAATCAAAGGCCGAATGTAAATCCGGGAGGGGAACAGAATCCACCTCGATATTGGCGTTCAACTTCGTGTAATCAATAACCAATCTTTGTTTGCCACCAGGCTTTGGCACTAAAAATGCTGGACTGGCATAGCTGGAATGAGAAGGTTCAATCACCCCTTAGTCCAACAATTCTTGAACCTTCTCTCGCAGAATGGTCATCTTTGGAGGGGCAAACTTGTAAGGGTGTGACCTCACTATTTTCGAATCTGTAAGTCTGATTTTGTATTCCAGCAGGTGTGTGAGTCCCAAAGTAGGAGTTAACACCTCGGGAAATTCCTCACACAAATGATCTAAGGCCGTCTGCTGGGATGGAGTGAGATGATCTCGTGCAGAATCGGGACAAGCTACTTCTTGGATACCCGGCTTAGCGACCTGGTTCCCAAGGAACGGAATTAAAACCTCCCGATTAAATTTAAAAAAACATTGGTGCGCTTGGATGTCCAGCACGAGACCACTTTTTGCGATGAAATAGGCACCAATGATACAATCCACTCCCAGAGCAGGAGAAACCAGAAAAGACCACACCCAAGAAAACCCATCGATTTTGATCTTAAAGGAAGTAACCCGGGAGATAGGCAAGATTTCCCGGGATGCCGTCCAGCATATTGCAGATGACTTTTCTGACCTTTTAATTAAACCCTGTCGTTCAAGGTCCGCATGTACCCGAGATGAAATGATGGATCGGGCTGAACCGGAGTCAACTAAGGCTCTGAGCTGACCCCCCTTTACCTCGAGCGACAGAAAGGGGCATACAGAAAGTTGTTGCGAGGTAGCGGACTGGACCTTGATATTAGAAGATTGGGCTTTTAACGACTGCCTGGAGGTCGGCGGAAGTTGAACAGAATTGAAGCGGGGGGAAGACACCCTCCGAAATATCTTCACCTGTCTACTTAGTTTTTTGGCGCTGGTCTAGACATAGGTGGTGCTGGTCGCGCGCGCCCTCGCGTACAATTTCTCGCCACGTGTCCCGGGCGGTTACAATTGTAACAAATCGCGGAATTTGAATTCGTTTGCTGACGATTTCGAGCTGGCTGGGCCTGTCGGGGGAAGGTAGGCTCTCTGGTCCCTTCCGATGTCTGAGGTCTTGGTTCGGCTCGTCTACTGTCTCCGCTCGCCTGGTCGGTCATCTGCATGGTCTCCGTCATAACGCAGAGTCGCTCCAGGTCAGCAAACCACTGCGGCCGCTGGGCAAAAACTAATCGCAGACGGTCGTCGGCAGAGACGCCGTCGAGAATGTGTTGTACTACCTCTTCCTCCGACATGCTCATTCCCAGAATACGAGCTACCTCGCGCATTCGCAGCACGTACTGGGCCAATGTTTCGCCCCGTGCCTGAACTCTATAAAAATGACGATGGCGCAATTGCTCCATCAGTCTACTAGGGACGAACGCCCTCAGCATCACCCGGTGGAACTCATCCACACCTTCTTTGCGTCGCATCACCTCCGCCACCCTGTCAGCCATGGTACCGCGACAGTAGGGGAAGATTAGTTCAAGCACCGTTCGCTCCAGCATACCCGGGTAGTCTTTCAACTCAAAGACTATTTTGAAAAAAGGTATTAATTTGTCTGCCTCCAGTCCATCTACGACTGGAAGTTGTTGTATTATATGGGCAAGTGGGTTGGGCAGTTTATTGTACGTTGCCGCCCTAAACCAGTTTGTACGGGTTCTACGTCTCTGTAGGAAGAAGTGTTCACAGCTGAGACCACGGACTCCTCAACAACCGGAAGCGGGGTGGATGCTCTTACTGGTTGTGACCCCTGGAGGGTCGAGGTAATCTCTTGTATTATGTCTGGTATATTATATGGCGGTTCACTGACTTGTGCCTGTAAATTCTGCAGCCGATGAATTACGTGCTGCATACGTTGCCGGATCCGCCGGACACCGGGAGAGCATCCCGGTCCCTCCTCCAAACTTTCGACTGATTGAGCCAACTCCTGCAGCTCACCCCACTTTTCCGTACACCGTTCCCACTCACTCTCGGGGTCAGTGATAGTGACCCTGGAGAGCGCATCACCCGCGGCCAGCGCTTCACGGAGCAGCCGCCGTAAGGCTTGGACATTGCCTCGGGGTTCTTTACCCCGGGCCCGGAGCTCGAACTCAATTTCCTCCCTTAAAAACAACTCAGGATTTATTGAACTAATCCTCACTTCGCGGTCGGCACACTCAACATAAAACTTTAAAAACTTATTCTAAATAAAACCAGAATCTGAAAAACCCAAGCACTGTTCTTCCAAAGAGTAGACTGCGGGTCCACCTACCGATGCGAGAACTAGCCCACTACCTGAACTGCTCACACTCGATTACCAGATAAAAGGAACGCGACACACACACAACACACACAACACGAAAACAAAACACCGACCAACGAAAATTTATTTTAACAATTTCATGTTATTCCGGCTACCATCTATCGGAAGAAACCGACTGCCGATCGGGCCATACCGCATAATCACAAAAAAATCAACAACACCTCCCCAATCATGGGCAAGGTAAACTCAAAATAACCAAGCACCGAACTGCGATAAGTCTTGCCCAGGGATTTCCCCTTCTAAAATTTCCTACCACGTGGCACTATTCACTATTCAAGGCGGGCAAGTACATATACATATATTAGAAAACCTTAAAGATAACAAAAAAATATTTTTAACTTGGTATATAGGGCCTTTAAAATTTTTCTAAGTTCTATTCGAACTTAACCTTGTGGGAGTTCCACAATATTTCCTAAGTTTGCAAGCCCCGTCACACCCACAGGACCCTCATCGTAACCGCGCTCTGCTACCAAATGTAACCCCACTTTATCTTGAGCAGTAAAAAAAAAGAATATTTTTTTATTAAGAAAATATTTGAGATTTTTTTTTTTTTTTTTTTTTTTTTTTTTTTTTTTTTTTTTTTTTTTTTTTTTTTTTTTTTTGTAAAGAGGGGCCACGAGTTAATTAAAACTAGGCTAAGGCCTAGAGAAGCCGAAAATGCGCTGGATCCAGTGAGATGGGACTTGCAATGAAAACTCAAGAATTAAATAATTAACAAATCCCTTTTTATTATTCTATCTCATAACAATTTAATAATAAATAAATACAACAGTAATCTTTAATTCCCCTTTAAAATAGTTAAATAAATAAGTATACTCTCTCAACAAGACCACCTGAAAAATATTTATTGAAACTAAGAAAATAATTTGCTATGTCACTCTATCAATGAATTGAAATTTAAAATAATAATTAACCTTGAACTAAAGCTCCCATTAAACTATTTAATAAAATATAAAATTTATTTTATATGTTTCTTTTAGAATGCTGTATATAAATTAATGAAGATAAATGATTTCATTCCTAGTTACTATTAATAATAAAAATAATTACTCAACAAATTAAATAATTTTTAAAGGTGACAATTCCTATACTTGTTATAAGGTTAAATAAAACAAATTACTTCCTTAAAGAAATGATCAGCAACGATTATTGAGATAGAATACCTCCCTTAAAAAAAATGAAAAGGATATACCCACATGACTACATGTGTTAACTTTCTGTTGTAAAAGCCATTGAACAATAAATCCCTATATCCCAAGTTCCGACCAAAAGTACAGTAAATGCATAATATTTATAACCCCCAAAATGTACACAGAAATATACACACATAACATGTTCCACAAGACAAAAATACATTATACAATAGTATACATAAAATATATAAAGGTCTCCTGCCACGCCCTTTTTTTTTATATTACCCTTCTGGTGTATATAAATTCTAACCTTTTCTTTATACGAATCCCAATTAGGATTAGAAATTTACTTTTATAATTGTACCCACATGGTGTGGGTTAATTGCACGTCATGTGTATAAGAGAATGCTAAAGCCCACAGTGGTCCCCAGGACATAAAAATTTAAAACTAAGTGCCTAAGTGGCTAAGTGCTTAAGTACTTAATTACGGTGAGAAATAAAAATTGTTTAAAATAATTAACGCCCCCCAGTTATCATGATTAATATAAAGAATTTATATATACTAAAATAGGGCCAATAATGAAAAGAGAAAAATTGCATAATATTAGAACCTTATAAAAAAATACACTTGGGTCAGAGACGGACATGTTCATTCAACTTTCGGCTTGTCTCAACAAACTTGCCTCGACAAACTTGTCTCGATAAACAAGTTGAAAAGTGTTTCGACATGCATAGCTTGGTTGAAACTAGTTAAAAATTCACCTACCTCCCCAGTAATCTTTTTATACAAATGAAAAAACTGATTTTAAAATAAGAGAATATATATATATATATTTTTATACATAGTGAATTGAACATGAGAAATTACTAATAGCAAAAACTGACTTAAAATATGTAGAGAAACCCCTATAATGAAATGAGTGGAAATCTATGTTGGATGCTGTCTTGTAACCATATCAGTCTCTGAACTGACAATCTACTATAAATATACTGAAATTTTAAAATTAATTTTTTACTCAGTGTACACACTAAACTGTCCCATCAATTGCTGATCCAAATGAATGTTTAACTTGAAATGTAGAAACTGATGGTTATGTATAACTGGTCACTAGGTGTCATTGCGTGTTGGTTCTATGTGTAAATTATAAATGGTTGTTTTTCACCTGTGGTTTGGTCCTCTTTTATTAGTAAAGTGGCGATCTCATGATTGGCATTTTAGGTGTTGTAGTGGTGATCTAATCCTCCCCGGTGGCGAGTGTGGAGCTTATGATGGAATTCGTACAGCCATGCAGCAGGACTTTTTTCTCTGTTCGGCGGACCCGCAGTCGTTTACAAATTATCTCTTCATTAGGTTGAAGGAGATGTAGTTCAAATAAATCTCTCCACCGGAGAGAAAATAATGTCGTGCGTCACCCACGCGGTATGTAGCCAGACAACCTTAACAGAAATTTCAGGTCCTTGTCCGTTTGGGTAAGGAAAATCTCACCAGGACGCAGCACTTGGAATTTTCATACCGCAGCAAGCCGACAGATGGCGACAGCGATCGGGCTCTGTGAATTAGTCTCTCTTATTTCGGTACAAGAGCGCAGCACGAATTAAACAGCTATAATTCCGTACTGCCAATAACGTCAAGCGGACTATTCCGTCTTTACGCGCGGATATCAGCCCAGTTTATGATCGTCAATTACCGAACTCTCCAATTGTAAAATGATTTACATTGAGCAGAACCACAAGTTCGGCACACCCTCATCCCAAAAGGGCAACATAGTTGCCCCAACGTTAAAGGCCAGGAGGGTACCCTGCAGTGTACCTCTCCCCAAAAGAAACCGGTGGACGTCGTGGTTGGATTGGCTCAGCTGAGCTTGCTCTCAGGAGAACAGAATTCAAAAAAGGAAAACGAAAGAGATGAAAGAAGATATGTTTTATGTAAGTGTGCGGGTGCTGCATGCTGACCTGATCAGAGTCCGCATACAGCACAAGAGAGAGAGAGAGAGAGAGAGAGAGAGAGAGAGACAGCAAAAGACAAAAGAAAGATACCTACGTAGGTAGATCTTCCGATCTCCTGAGGCTCGCCCTCTTCGCCCGAACACGACTTCCACATTTACGACTTCCACATTTAACAAGGACATCCGTCCTATCTTTACGGGGACTATCCCCCTTCGAACGTTTTCGATAGCCCTCGACAACGTTTGAGTTTGGAAATGTGGCTTGTCACCAATTTTTGTTTGTCTCCCGGTACGCCCAGCCGGGCCGTCACCGGTGACGTAAATCCTATGATACGGTATGGCCCCGACCAACGGTAGCATAGCTTCGCAGCACGTTTGTCGGCGGCAGAGCTGAGTGGGTGGCTTTGGCAATAGACCCAGTTACCAATCCGGAAGGGGTTTGGAATACGCCCCTGATTATAACGCCGACGGACCCGCTCGTGCGCTCGCAGCAAATTCTTCCGAGCCATTTTCCATCTCTCCGCAGTTTTATAATTGGGCTCCCGCGGCAGAAGATCTTCGATATCCCATAGGTTGGTCAACGGGAGTGCGGGCGAGAATCCAAACAAAATTTCAAATGGCACGGCCTGATGACTGTCGTGTCTGGCCGTGTTGAAAGCTAATTGTAACCACTTCAAATTCTGATCCCAGGTGGTTTGTTGCTCAGCGTGATAAGCAATCAAGGCGGACCGGAGATTCCGATTGAATCTCTCCGCATGGGACGGTTGCGGGTAATAAGGGGAAGTGGTTACGTGTTTGATGCCACTGGCGAAACACATACGCCTGAATTCGTTTGAAATAAATTGCGGGCCATTGTCCGAAACAATGATGGTCGGAAGCCCGAAATGCTGAAAAACGTGGTTCTGTAAAGCGTTGATGGTCAAACGAGCGGTTGCCTGTCGTAAGGGCAGTAGCCAGGCAAACTTTGAAAAAGCATCTACACAAACAAGCAGGTAAGCATTACCTGACTTGCTACGGGGGAACGGCCCCACGTAGTCAATAAACAACTTTTCCATTGGTCTGCTCGCCACCTCAGAAGATAACAACCCTAGTTTGGTGTTCTGGGCAGGCTTGCTCAAGCCACAAAGATGACAGTTTTTTACTCTCGTCGCGATGTCTCTATCCATGCCCTTCCAGATAAAATGTTTCCTAATACTGGAAATGGCCTTCGAAATTCCCTTGTGGCCTCCGATTGGGGAATCATGGTAATAACTGAAGACCATGGGCACTAATTTGCTAGGCAGCACGATTTTAGGTGATCGTCCTTTTCTTTCTCGACAACAGAGGACTCCCTTGGACAAGAAATAAGGGGCCTGTACGTTACCCTGCTTGATATTTTGGATGACTTGACCCAGCACTTCGTCGTTTAACTGATGGGGTAACACATCAGTGAAGGCTAATGGAAAATCTAGAAGAACGGAACAGGGTTGCTCAGCTTGGGCATCACTGGGTTGGGAAAACATGCGGGATAAGGCATCTGCAACCACATTCTGGGATCCCCTGATGTGTTGCACGGTGAACTTAAAGGATGAGATTTTCACCACCCATCTACCAATTTTACCCAGTTGCCGGGGATGAGCTAGAAGCCATGAGAGAGCCTGATTGTCGGTCTCGAGCAGGAACTCAGCATGTTCCAGGAAACGCCTGAACTTGTCTAGAGCGTACACAACAGCTAAACACTCTAGCTCGTAAACGGATAATTTACGTTCTTGCTGGGTCAACGTGCGTGAGATAAAAGCCACAGGCTGCCTAGCGTCGTCAATAACTTGGGAAAGGACCGCTCCGAGCGCTACCGAACTCGCGTCCGTCTGCAAAATGAACGGCTTTGAAAAGTCGGGCATCCGCAACACCGGTGGGGAACTGATGGCTTCCTTTAAGGTAGCGAAAGCCTTCTGTTGGTTTCCCCCCCCCATGTAAACTTTGCCCCCTTCTTCCTCAGTTCATTCAAGGGAGCGGCAATTTCAGCGATGTTCGGTATGAAACGCCGATAAAAATTTATCATACCGACGAATCTCGCTATGCCCTTCGCATCCCTAGGCGGAGGAAAGTCACGGATGCCCTGTGTCCTCTCTGGGTCTACCGTCACGCCCTTGTGTGAGATTAAATGGCCCAAGAAAGAAATACTCTCTTGGGCGAAACGAACCTTCTCGGGATTGACAGTGAGGCCAGCCTCTCTTAAGCGACCCAACACCTTTCTTAAAAGCCGCAGATGATCTTCGAAAGTCTCGCTATATACCAAAGGTCGTCAAGATAATTATAGACGAAACGGAATTTGACGTCGTGAAAGACAGTGTCGAGAAGGCGAGTAAGTGTCTGGGCCCCCACAGCCAAACCCATGGGAACCCTTGTGTACTGGTACAAATTCCAGGGTACACAAAAAGCCGTATATGGTTTACTTTCTTTGGCAAGAGGTATCTGATGATAGGCCGCGTTCAGATCGATAATGGTATAAAATCAGGCCCCACTGATCCAATCAAAGGCCGAATGTAAATCCGGGAGGGGAACAGAATCCACCTCGATATTGGCGTTCAACTTCGTGTAATCAATAACCAATCTTTGTTTGCCACCAGGCTTTGGCACTAAAAATGCTGGACTGGCATAGCTGGAATGAGAAGGTTCAATCACCCCTTAGTCCAACAATTCTTGAACCTTCTCTCGCAGAATGGTCATCTTTGGAGGGGCAAACTTGTAAGGGTGTGACCTCACTATTTTCGAATCTGTAAGTCTGATTTTGTATTCCAGCAGGTGTGTGAGTCCCAAAGTAGGAGTTAACACCTCGGGAAATTCCTCACACAAATGATCTAAGGCCGTCTGCTGGGATGGAGTGAGATGATCTCGTGCAGAATCGGGACAAGCTACTTCTTGGATACCCGGCTTAGCGACCTGGTTCCCAAGGAACGGAATTAAAACCTCCCGATTAAATTTAAAAAAACATTGGTGCGCTTGGATGTCCAGCACGAGACCACTTTTTGCGATGAAATAGGCACCAATGATACAAACCACTCCCAGAGCAGGAGAAACCAGAAAAGACCACACCCAAGAAAACCCATCGATTTTGATCTTAAAGGAAGTAACCCGGGAGATAGGCAAGATTTCCCGGGATGCCGTCCAGCATATTGCAGATGACTTTTCTGACCTTTTAATTAAACCCTGTCGTTCAAGGTCCGCATGTACCCGAGATGAAATGATGGATCGGGCTGAACCGGAGTCAACTAAGGCTCTGAGCTGACCCCCCTTTACCTCGAGCGACAGAAAGGGGCATACAGAAAGTTGTTGCGAGGTAGCGGACTGGACCTTGATATTAGAAGATTGGGCTTTTAACGACTGCCTGGAGGTCGGCGGAAGTTGAACAGAATTGAAGCGGGGGGAAGACACCCTCCGAAATATCTTCACCTGTCTACTTAGTTTTTTGGCGCTGGTCTAGACATAGGTGGTGCTGGTCGCGCGCGCCCTCGCGTACAATTTCTCGCCACGTGTCCCGGGCGGTTACAATTGTAACAAATCGCGGAATTTGAATTCGTTTGCTGACGATTTCGAGCTGGCTGGGCCTGTCGGGGGAAGGTAGGCTCTCTGGTCCCTTCCGATGTCTGAGGTCTTGGTTCGGCTCGTCTACTGTCTCCGCTCGCCTGGTCGGTCATCTGCATGGTCTCCGTCATAACGCAGAGTCGCTCCAGGTCAGCAAACCACTGCGGCCGCTGGGCAAAAACTAATCGCAGACGGTCGTCGGCAGAGACGCCGTCGAGAATGTGTTGTACTACCTCTTCCTCCGACATGCTCATTCCCAGAATACGAGCTACCTCGCGCATTCGCAGCACGTACTGGGCCAATGTTTCGCCCCGTGCCTGAACTCTATAAAAATGACGATGGCGCAATTGCTCCATCAGTCTACTAGGGACGAACGCCCTCAGCATCACCCGGTGGAACTCATCCACACCTTCTTTGCGTCGCATCACCTCCGCCACCCTGTCAGCCATGGTACCGCGACAGTAGGGGAAGATTAGTTCAAGCACCGTTCGCTCCAGCATACCCGGGTAGTCTTTCAACTCAAAGACTATTTTGAAAAAAGGTATTAATTTGTCTGCCTCCAGTCCATCTACGACTGGAAGTTGTTGTATTATATGGGCAAGTGGGTTGGGCAGTTTATTGTACGTTGCCGCCCTAAACCAGTTTGTACGGGTTCTACGTCTCTGTAGGAAGAAGTGTTCACAGCTGAGACCACGGACTCCTCAACAACCGGAAGCGGGGTGGATGCTCTTACTGGTTGTGACCCCTGGAGGGTCGAGGTAATCTCTTGTATTATGTCTGGTATATTATATGGCGGTTCACTGACTTGTGCCTGTAAATTCTGCAGCCGATGAATTACGTGCTGCATACGTTGCCGGATCCGCCGGACACCGGGAGAGCATCCCGGTCCCTCCTCCAAACTTTCGACTGATTGAGCCAACTCCTGCAGCTCACCCCACTTTTCCGTACACCGTTCCCACTCACTCTCGGGGTCAGTGATAGTGACCCTGGAGAGCGCATCACCCGCGGCCAGCGCTTCACGGAGCAGCCGCCGTAAGGCTTGGACATTGCCTCGGGGTTCTTTACCCCGGGCCCGGAGCTCGAACTCAATTTCCTCCCTTAAAAACAACTCAGGATTTATTGAACTAATCCTCACTTCGCGGTCGGCACACTCAACATAAAACTTTAAAAACTTATTCTAAATAAAACCAGAATCTGAAAAACCCAAGCACTGTTCTTCCAAAGAGTAGACTGCGGGTCCACCTACCGATGCGAGAACTAGCCCACTACCTGAACTGCTCACACTCGATTACCAGATAAAAGGAACGCGACACACACACAACACACACAACACGAAAACAAAACACCGACCAACGAAAATTTATTTTAACAATTTCATGTTATTCCGGCTACCATCTATCGGAAGAAACCGACTGCCGATCGGGCCATACCGCATAATCACAAAAAAATCAACAACACCTCCCCAATCATGGGCAAGGTAAACTCAAAATAACCAAGCACCGAACTGCGATAAGTCTTGCCCAGAGATTTCCCCTTCTAAAATTTCCTACCACGTGGCACTATTCACTATTCAAGGCGGGAAAGTACATATACATATATTAGAAAACCTTAAAGATAACAAAAAAATATTTTTAACTTGGGATATAGGGCCTTTAAAATTTTTCTAAGTTCTATTCGAACTTAACCTTGTGGGAGTTCCACAATATTTCCTAAGTTTGCAAGCCCCGTCACACCCACAGGACCCTCATCGTAACCGCGCTCTGCTACCAAATGTAACCCCACTTTATCTTGAGCAGTAAAAAAAAAGAATATTTTTTTATTGAGAAAATATTTGAGAATTTTTTTTTTTTTTTTTTTTTTTGTAAAGAGGGGCCACGAGTTAATTAAAACTAGGCTAAGGCCTAGAGAAGCCGAAAATGCGCTGGATCCAGTGAGATGGGACTTGCAATGAAAACTCAAGAATTAAATAATTAACAAATCCCTTTTTATTATTCTATCTCATAACAATTTAATAATAAATAAATACAACAGTAATCTTTAATTCCCCTTTAAAATAGTTAAATAAATAAGTATACTCTCTCAACAAGGCCACCTGAAAAATATTTATTGAAACTAAGAAAATAATTTGCTATGTCACTCTATCAATGAATTGAAATTTAAAATAATAATTAACCTTGAACTAAAGCTCCCATTAAACTATTTAATAAAATATAAAATTTATTTTATATGTTTCTTTTAGAATGCTGTATATAAATTAATGAAGATAAATGATTTCATTCCTAGTTACTATTAATAATAAAAATAATTACTCAACAAATTAAATAATTTTTAAAGGTGACAATTCCTATACTTGTTATAAGGTTAAATAAAACAAATTACTTCCTTAAAGAAATGATCAGCAACGATTATTGAGATAGAATACCTCCCTTAAAAAAAATGAAAAGGATATACCCACATGACTACATGTGTTAACTTTCTGTTGTAAAAGCCATTGAACAATAAATCCCTATATCCCAAGTTCCCACCAAAAGTACAGTAAATGCATAATATTTATAACCCCCAAAATGTACACAGAAATATACACACATAACATGTTCCACAAGACAAAAATACATTATACAATAGTATACATAAAATATATAAAGGTCTCTTGCCACGCCCTTTTTTTTTATATTACCCTTCTGGTGTATATAAATTCTAACCTTTTCTTTATACGAATCCCAATTAGGATTAGAAATTTACTTTTATAATTGTACCCACATGGTGTGGGTTAATAGCACGTCATGTGTATAAGAGAATGCTAAAGCCCACAGTGGTCCCCAGGACATAAAAATTTAAAACTAAGTGCCTAAGTGGCTAAGTGCTTAAGTACTTAATTACGGTGAGAAATAAAAATTGTTTAAAATAATTGACGCCCCCCAGTTATCATGATTAATATAAAGAATTTATATATACTAAAATAGGGCCAATTAATGAAAAGAGAAAAATTGCATAATATTAGCACCTTATACAAAAATACACTTGGGTCAGAGACGGACATGTTCATTCAACTTTCGGCTTGTCTCAACAAACTTGTCTCGACAAACTTGTCTCGACAAACAAGTTGAAAAGTGTTTCGACATGCATAGCTTGGTTGAAACTAATTAAAAATTCACCTACCTCCCCAGTAATCTTTTTATACAAATGAAAAAACTGATTTTAAAATAAGAGAATATATATATATTTTTATACATAGTGAATTGAACATGAGAAATTACTAATAGCAAAAACTGACTTAAAATATGTAGAGAAACCCATATAATGAAATGAGTGGAAATCTATTTTGGATGCTGTCTTGTAACCATATCAGTCTCTGAACTGACAATCTACTATAAATATACTGAAATTTTACAATTAATTTTTTACTCAGTGTACACACTAAACTGTCCCATCAATTGGGGATCCAAATGAATGTTTAACTTGAAATGTAGAAACTGATGATTATGTATAACTGGTCACTAGGTGTCATTGCGTGTTGGTTCTATGTGTAAATTATAAATGGTTGTTTTTCACCTGTGGTTTGGTCCATGAAGGGTGGTCTCTTTTATTAGTAAAGTGGCGATCTCATGATTGTCATTTTAGGTGTTGTAGTGGTGATCTAATTTTCCCCGGTGGCGAGTGTGGAGCTTATGATGGAATTCGTTCAGCCATGCAGCAGGACTTTTTTCTCTGTTCGGCGGACCCGCAGTCGTTTACAAATTATCTCTTCATTAGGTTGAAGGAGATGTAGTTCAAATAAATCTCTCCACCGGAGAGAAAATAATGTCGTGCGTCACCCACGCGGTATGTAGCCAGACAACCTTAACAGAAATTTCAGGTCCTTGTCCGTTTGGGTAAGGAAAATCTCACCAGGACGCAGCACTTGGAATTTTCATACCGCAGCAAGCCGACAGATGGCGACAGCGATCGGGCTCTGTGAATTAGTCTCTCTTATTTCGGTACAAGAGCGCAGCACGAATTAAACAGCTATAATTCCGTACTGCCAATAACGTCAAGCGGACTATTCCGTCTTTACGCGCGGATATCAGCCCAGTTTATGATCGTCAATTACCGAACTCTCCAATTGTAAAATGATTTACATTGAGCAGAACCACAAGTTCGGCACACCCTCATCCCAAAAGGGCAACATAGTTGCCCCAACGTTAAAGGCCAGGAGGGTACCCTGCAGTGTACCTCTCCCCAAAAGAAACCGGTGGACGTCGTGGTTGGATTGGCTCAGCTGAGCTTGCTCTCAGGAGAACAGAATTCAAAAAAGGAAAACGAAAGAGATGAAAGAAGATATGTTTTATGTAAGTGTGCGGGTGCTGCATGCTGACCTGATCAGAGTCCGCATACAGCACAAGAGAGAGAGAGAGAGAGCGAGAGAGAGAGAGACAGCAAAAGACAAAAGAAAGATACCTACGTAGGTAGATCTTCCGATCTCCTGAGGCTCGCCCTCTTCGCCCGAACACGACTTCCACATTTACGACTTCCACATTTAACAAGGACATCCGTCCTATCTTTACGGGGACTATCCCCCTTCGAACGTTTTCGATAGCCCTCGACAACGTTTGAGTTTGGAAATGTGGCTTGTCACCAATTTTTGTTTGTCTCCCGGTACGCCCAGCCGGGCCGTCACCGGTGACGTAAATCCTATGATACGGTATGGCCCCGACCAACGGTAGCATAGCTTCGCAGCACGTTTGTCGGCGGCAGAGCTGAGTGGGTGGCTTTGGCAATAGACCCAGTTACCAATCCGGAAGGGGTTTGGAATACGCCCCTGATTATAACGCCGACGGACCCGCTCGTGCGCTCGCAGCAAATTCTTCCGAGCCATTTTCCATCTCTCCGCAGTTTTATAATTGGGCTCCCGCGGCAGAAGATCTTCGATATCCCATAGGTTGGTCAACGGGAGTGCGGGCGAGAATCCAAACAAAATTTCAAATGGCACGGCCTGATGACTGTCGTGTCTGGCCGTGTTGAAAGCTAATTGTAACCACTTCAAATTCTGATCCCAGGTGGTTTGTTGCTCAGCGTGATAAGCAATCAAGGCGGACCGGAGATTCCGATTGAATCTCTCCGCATGGGACGGTTGCGGGTAATAAGGGGAAGTGGTTACGTGTTTGATGCCACTGGCGAAACACATACGCCTGAATTCGTTTGAAATAAATTGCGGGCCATTGTCCGAAACAATGATGGTCGGAAGCCCGAAATGCTGAAAAACGTGGTTCTGTAAAGCGTTGATGGTCAAACGAGCGGTTGCCTGTCGTAAGGGCAGTAGCCAGGCAAACTTTGAAAAAGCATCTACACAAACAAGCAGGTAAGCATTACCTGACTTGCTACGGGGGAACGGCCCCACGTAGTCAATAAACAACTTTTCCATTGGTCTGCTCGCCACCTCAGAAGATAACAACCCTAGTTTGGTGTTCTGGGCAGGCTTGCTCAAGCCACAAAGATGACAGTTTTTTACTCTCGTCGCGATGTCTCTATCCATGCCCTTCCAGATAAAATGTTTCCTAATACTGGAAATGGCCTTCGAAATTCCCTTGTGGCCTCCGATTGGGGAATCATGGTAATAACTGAAGACCATGGGCACTAATTTGCTAGGCAGCACGATTTTAGGTGATCGTCCTTTTCTTTCTCGACAACAGAGGACTCCCTTGGACAAGAAATAAGGGGCCTGTACGTTACCCTGCTTGATATTTTGGATGACTTGACCCAGCACTTCGTCGTTTAACTGATGGGGTAACACATCAGTGAAGGCTAATGGAAAATCTAGAAGAACGGAACAGGGTTGCTCAGCTTGGGCATCACTGGGTTGGGAAAACATGCGGGATAAGGCATCTGCAACCACATTCTGGGATCCCCTGATGTGTTGCACGGTGAACTTAAAGGATGAGATTTTCACCACCCATCTACCAATTTTACCCAGTTGCCGGGGATGAGCTAGAAGCCATGAGAGAGCCTGATTGTCGGTCTCGAGCAGGAACTCAGCATGTTCCAGGAAACGCCTGAACTTGTCTAGAGCGTACACAACAGCTAAACACTCTAGCTCGTAAACGGATAATTTACGTTCTTGCTGGGTCAACGTGCGTGAGATAAAAGCCACAGGCTGCCTAGCGTCGTCAATAACTTGGGAAAGGACCGCTCCGAGCGCTACCGAACTCGCGTCCGTCTGCAAAATGAACGGCTTTGAAAAGTCGGGCATCCGCAACACCGGTGGGGAACTGATGGCTTCCTTTAAGGTAGCGAAAGCCTTCTGTTGGTTTCCCCCCCCCATGTAAACTTTGCCCCCTTCTTCCTCAGTTCATTCAAGGGAGCGGCAATTTCAGCGATGTTCGGTATGAAACGCCGATAAAAATTTATCATACCGACGAATCTCGCTATGCCCTTCGCATCCCTAGGCGGAGGAAAGTCACGGATGCCCTGTGTCCTCTCTGGGTCTACCGTCACGCCCTTGTGTGAGATTAAATGGCCCAAGAAAGAAATACTCTCTTGGGCGAAACGAATCTTCTCGGGATTGACAGTGAGGCCAGCCTCTCTTAAGCGACCCAACACCTTTCTTAAAAGCCGCAGATGATCTTCGAAAGTCTCGCTATATACCAAAGGTCGTCAAGATAATTATAGACGAAACGGAATTTGACGTCGTGAAAGACAGTGTCGAGAAGGCGAGTAAGTGTCTGGGCCCCCACAGCCAAACCCATGGGAACCCTTGTGTACTGGTACAAATTCCAGGGTACACAAAAAGCCGTATATGGTTTACTTTCTTTGGCAAGAGGTATCTGATGATAGGCCGCGTTCAGATCGATAATGGTATAAAATCTGGCCCCACTGATCCAATCAAAGGCCGAATGTAAATCCGGGAGGGGAACAGAATCCACCTCGATATTGGGGTTCAACTTCCTGTAATCAATAACCAATCTTTGTTTGCCACCAGGCTTTGGCACTAAAAATGCTGGACTGGCATAGCTGGAATGAGAAGGTTCAATCACCCCTTGGTCCAACAATTCTTGAACCTTCTCTCGCAGAATGGTCATCTTTGGAGGGGCAAACTTGTAAGGGTGTGACCTCACTAATTTCGAATCTGTAAGTCTGATTTTGTATTCCAGCAGGTGTGTGAGTCCCAAAGTAGGAGTTAACACCTCGGGAAATTCCTCACACAAATGATCTAAGGCCGTCTGCTGGGATGGAGTGAGATGATCTCGTGCAGAATCGGGACAAGCTACTTCTTGGATACCCGGCTTAGCGCCCTGGTTCCCAAGGAACGGAATTAAAACCTCCCGATTAAATTTAAAAAAACATTGGTGCGCTTGGATGTCCAGCACGAGACCACTTTTTGCGATGAAATAGGCACCAATGATACAATCCACTCCCAGAGCAGGAGAAACCAGAAAAGACCACACCCAAGAAAACCCATCGATTTTGATCTTAAAGGAAGTAACCCGGGAGATAGGCAAGATTTCCCGGGATGCCGTCCAGCATATTGCAGATGACTTTTCTGACCTTTTAATTAAACCCTGTCGTTCAAGGTCCGCATGTACCCGAGATGAAATGATGGATCGGGCTGAACCGGAGTCAACTAAGGCTCTGAGCTGACCCCCCTTTACCTCGAGCGACAGAAAGGGGCATACAGAAAGTTGTTGCGAGGTAGCGGACTGGACCTTGATATTAGAAGATTGGGCTTTTAACGACTGCCTGGAGGTCGGCGGAAGCTGAACAGAATTGAAGCGGGGGGAAGACACCCTCCGAAATATCTTCCCCTGTCTACTTAGTTTTTTGGCGCTGGTCTAGACATAGGTGGTGCTGGTCGCGCGCGCCCTCGCGTACAATTTCTCGCCACGTGTCCCGGGCGGTTACAATTGTAACAAATCGCGGAATTTGAATTCGTTTGCTGACGATTTCGAGCTGGCTGGGCCTGTCGGGGGAAGGTAGGCTCTCTGGTCCCTTCCGATGTCTGAGGTCTTGGTTCGGCTCGTCTACTGTCTCCGCTCGCCTGGTCGGTCATCTGCATGCTCTCCGTCATAACGCAGAGTCGCTCCAGGTCAGCAAACCACTGCGGCCGCTGGGCAAAAACTAATCGCAGACGGTCGTCGGCAGAGACGCCGTCGAGAATGTGTTGTACTACCTCTTCCTCCGACATGCTCATTCCCAGAATACGAGCTACCTCGCGCATTCGCAGCACGTACTGGGCCAATGTTTCGCCCCGTGCCTGAACTGTATAAAAATGACGATGGCGCAATTGCTCCATCAGTCTACTAGGGACGAACGCCCTCAGCACCACCCGGTGCAACTCATCCACACCTTCTTTGCGTCGCATCACCTCCGCCACCCTGTCAGCCATGGTACCGCGACAGTAGGGGAAGATGAGTTCAAGCACCGTTCGCTCCAGCATACCCGGGTAGTCTTTCAACTCAAAGACTATTTTGAAAAAAGGTATTAATTTGTCTGCCTCCAGTCCATCTACGACTGGAAGTTGTTGAATTATATGGGCAAGTGGGTTGGGCAGTTTATTGTACGTTGCCGCCCCCAAACCAGTTTTTACGGGTTCTACATCTCTGTAGGAAGAAGTGTTCACAGCTGAGACCACGGACTCCTCAACAACCGGAAGCGGGGTGGATGCTCTTACTGGTTGTGACCCCTGGAGGGTCGAGGTAATCTCTTGTATTATGTCTGGTATATTATATGGCGGTTCACTGACTTGTGCCTGTAAATTCTGCAGCCGATGAATTACGTGCTGCATACGTTGCCGGATCCGCCGGACACCGAGAGAGCATCCCGGTCCCTCCTCCAAACTTTCGACTGATTGAGCCAACTCCTGCAGCTCACCCCACTTTTCCGTACACCGTTCCCACTCACTCTCGGGGTCAGTGATAATGACCCTGGAGAGCGCATCACCCGCGGCCAGCGCTTCACGGAGCAGCCGCCGTAAGGCTTGGACATTGCCTCGGGGTTCTTTACCCCGGGCCCGGAGCTCGAACTCAATTTCCTCCCTTAAAAACAACTCAGGATTTATTGAACTAATCCTCACTTCGCGGTCGGCACACTCAACATAAAACTTTAAAAACTTATTCTAAATAAAACCAGAATCTGAAAAACCCAAGCACTGTTCTTCCAAAGAGTAGACTGCGGGTCCACCTACCGATGCGAGAACTAGCCCACTACCTGAACTGCTCACACTCGATTACCAGATAAAAGGAACGCGACACACACACAACACACACAACACGAAAACAAAACACCGACCAACGAAAATTTATTTTAACAATTTCATGTTATTCCGGCTACCATCTATCGGAAGAAACCGACTGCCGATCGGGCCATACCGCATAATCACAAAATAATCAACAACACCTCCCCAATCATGGGCAAGGTAAACTCAAAATAACCAAGCACCGAACTGCGATAAGTCTTGCCCAGGGATTTCCCCTTCTAAAATTTCCTACCACGTGGCACTATTCACTATTCAAGGCGGGCAAGTACATATACATATATTAGAAAACCTTAAAGATAACAAAAAAATATTTTTAACTTGGGATATAGGGCCTTTAAAATTTTTCTAAGTTCTATTCGAACTTAACCTTGTGGGAGTTCCACAATATTTCCTAAGTTTGCAAGCCCCGTCACACCCACAGGACCCTCATCGTAACCGCGCTCTGCTACCAAATGTAACCCCACTTTATCTTGAGCAGTAAAAAAAAAGAATATTTTTTATTGAGAAAATTTTTGAGATTTTTTTTTTTGTAAAGAGGGGCCACGAGTTAATTAAAACTAGGCTAAGGCCTAGAGAAGCCAAAAATGCGCTGGATCCAGTGAGATGGGACTTGCAATGAAAACTCAAGAATTAATTAATTAACAAATCCCTTTTTATTATTCTATCTCATAACAATTTAATAATAAATAAATACAACAGTAATCTTTAATTCCCCTTTAAAATAGTTAAATAAATAAGTATACTCTCTCAACAAGGCCACCTGAAAAATATTTATTGAAACTAAGAAAATAATTTGCTATGTCACTCTATCAATGAATTGAAATTTAAAATAATAATTAACCTTGAACTAAAGCTCCCATTAAACTATTTAATAAAATATAAAATTTATTTTATATGTTTCTTTTAGAATGCTGTATATAAATTAATGAAGATAAATGATTTCATTCCTAGTTACTATTAATAATAAAAATAATTACTCAACAAATTAAATAAATTTTAAAGGTGAAAATTCCTATACTTGTTATAAGGTTAAATAAAACAAATTACGGATATAAAACAACGTCAAGCGGACTATTCCGTCTTTACGCGCGGATATCAGCCCAGTTTATGATCGTCAATTACCGAACTCTCCAATTGTAAAATGATTGACATTGAGCAGAACCACAAGTTCGGCACAACTCCAACTCGTGCTTAAGAAATAAATCGGATTTATCCCACTCATGCCGCCAATGCTCTAAACACTTATCCTACAAACCACAAACAACATCAAAACGAAAATCACTAAACCAGGAAAACCTTGAGTACTGTTCTTCCATCAAGAAGACCCCCGGGTTCTCTAGCGCTGCGGAGACCTGGCCTATTCTGAACCATTCACATCCACGACGGAAGGAGACAAGAGACAAGCAACAATACTAAACACACATAACATCAAACAGCAACTCGACACACACGCCGTACCAACACATAACTCAGAACAACCAACTAACAACTGAAAGTCATAATCTGGGAATTAATACTCCGACATCAACCGGACACAAATCTGTTCCGGTACCGATTTCCGATCGGGCCATACCGCATCCCGTCAATATAACACGCTAAACTCCGACCCCGGATCAACATTCCATCTTCCAGACCACGCTTGCGACTCCCCGGCCGTACAACCATTACATTTTTTTTTTTTTAATTTTAAACACCCATAACCTCCTCAGTGGTGCGACCCGACTCACAAGTTATCCTACCTCCAACTAGCCTACCCGGGCATATATTAAAAACTATGTCACAACAATCGCATTAATATTTCCGAGTTTGCAAGCCCCGTCACACACCAGGACCCAAGGGTTCAAGCCTAGAATGAACCACGCTCACTGCTACCATTTGTAACCCCTCTTTCCTTTTAGGTCTTTTTATGAATATAATACAACTTATTTTAGTTTCATATTTTTTTTTTTTGAAAGAGAAGCCACAAGGCAATTAGGACTAGGCTGGAGCCTAGAGAAGCAAAAATTGTGCCGGGTCCAGTATGACGGGACTTGCAATGAAACTCAGCTGTAATAGAACAATAACAATTTTATTTTATTTTATGCCCAGATTTAACAGTATTAAATTAGAACAACATTTGTGCATAATAACAAGTATGTATAAATATAAAGCATAACAAGTGTGTATAAATATAAGCACAACAAGTGTATATAAACTCAGTGAATACATGTATATATAATTATACAATTCTCCCCCATCTCGTGGCTAGCTAGACACGGACCAACATAACAACACACACAGAACATAAGGTACACAAACTCACAATTACATTAATTCTAACACTAATGCCCCTGGAATGCACCAGCCTTGCAGGCAGTGTAACTACAATACCCATAACCAGCTGTGATAAAATATTCACCCCTCAACAACCCTTTTTGCAGAATTGCATAAAGGCCAAAACCCCAGATAAGCACTCTCAATAAAACTAACCTCAATAAAAGCACCAGTTTCATAAATAAGTTTTTGCAACCAGCTTAAAGAGTAGAAAAGAATCAGCCATGGAATAAGTATATTTGAATAATGAACAGACCTTATTAAACGTGGCTTAATATAAAATGATCAGCACTTGCTCCACATGCTTCGACAGAAATTAACAGGTTATGCGCCACGTGGTGAGTGATAATCGTTATTTGAACATTAATTCAACTGCAAGGCACTCACAGCATTAAGAATGTTTTAACATTAATTAAATTTCATTCATGGAAGTTCTCACAATTAATTCTCTACTGTGAAGTTAATTAACAAGCTCTCCGACAGTTTACTGCATGCATAGACACAGTTCACGACCTGACTACGCACTGCCTTTTAGCCCTTAATTCTTTTTTTTTAATGTAGTACACTTTTATCATGACAATGACAATTTGCAATACTTCTCACACTATTACAGTAATAATAAAAGGAGCATGGTCTATAAACTGAGCATTAAGTAAATCAGTGAACAATGAGTTTCTCCTAATATATAACTTGCCGGGTCGCACACACATAATTACGTATTTTATACGATTGCATATACCTTGTTATTAAATATCCAAATATATAATTACTTATAAAGACAAAATAATGAAATTCTTACCGGGAGTCGATTATGCTCTAGCACGCCATGAAGATAGAGAAACTGCGTCGTAATTGTTCGAAGAGAGAGAAGGAGCGTTGTCTCTTGTAGCCGGGCAGTGAGTGAGTAATCTGCTGTCAGCAGCAGATAAAGCGAACGTTCGCCCCCAATTGCGCGCGCAACCGTAACCGCAGCGAACAAAGTTCGCCCGCCTTCGCTCTCTTTTACAATTAATAAAAATGTTTCTAAAACTTTTTCAACTGCCGGATTAACACCGGCACACCCCCACCCCGAAAGGGCAACCCGGGTGCCCCACTCTAAAACTCGGGAAAGTACCCTGCAGTGTACCCCCTTCTTAAATACTCCAGTGGACATCGTGCGTAAGGTGGCCCTGCGGCACTTGCTCCCAGGAGAACAGAGGCTCAGAAGGGAAAACGAAAGAGACGAAAGAAGACGTGTAGTATGTAAGTGTGTATGTGCGGCACGCTGACCTGATCAGGGCCAGCCCACCGCAAAGAAGGACAGAGAAGAAAGACGAAAGAAAATTCGGGAGCTCCCTGAGTTCCGACCTCCTGAGGCTTGTCCACCCAAGCCAGAACACGATAGCCACCTATACAGGGCCATCTGCCCCATGTACTTACGGGATAATTCCCTAATACGACACCCCGATTAAATTTAAAATAGCACTGGTGCCCATGGATGTCCAACACGAGACCACTTTTAGCGATGAAATCGGCACCCACAATACAGTCAACCCCCAGAGCCGGAGAAACCAGAAAAGGCACACCCAAGAAAAGCCATCAATTTTGAACTTAAAGGAAACCACCCGGGAGATGGGCAGAATTTCCCTAGAAGCAGTCCAGCACACCACAGACGACCGACTCGACCATTTTATTAAGCCCAGTTTTTCAAGGTCCGCGCACACTCGAGATGAGATGATAGATCGGGCTGACCCGGAGTCAACTAACGCTTTGAGTTGACCCTTCTTTACCTCGAGCGACAGGAAGGGGCATACAGAAGCCTTTTGCGGGACGGTAGCAAGGACCTTGACCTTAGAAGAGTCAGGACCTATCCTCTGCCTGGAGGCACTTGAATACTGACAAGTCTTGTAACGAGGGGAAGACAACCTCCGATTTGTCTTCCTGGTAATTTAGTTTTTTGTGTACCGGACCCTCGGGGGAAGCGCCGGACGCATACCACCCTCCGGACAATCGCGGGCATCATGCCCCTGTCTGCGACAGCGAAAGCACACAACACCTCTCACTTGTCCACTTCGATCCCAATATTTCTCTCTGGCCGTGGTTGGGACTGAACGACCCGTCGTTCTACCACTCGGGGTTCGCCAAGACTGGCCCTTACTGGCCCACGGGATTCATCTATCGATTGTATAGCACGGGATAACGCGCACAGCTTCTCGAGATCTTCATAATTCCGCGGTCGTTCGGCGAAAGTTAAACGAGATCTCTCCTGGGGAGTAACCACTTCGAAGATCATCTGCACTACTTCATTCTCGGGCAGTCCCAACCCTAAAATCCGGACAGCATCACGGATACTCTGTACAAACTTCGCCAAATTCTCCCCGTGTGCTTGCACCCGATAACAATATTTGTCCTGCAGCTGCTTTCGCAATAGGCCAGGCACGAATGCGTCCAACACCCCCCGATGGAAAGACGCCACACTGCCGCCATCTCGTATAGTCCGCGCGACCCGCTCAGCCACAGACCCACGACAATAGGGATACACGAGTTCGAGTAGAGTGCTATCCGATATCCCCGGGAAGTCGGACAGCTGAAACAAAATTCGAAAAAAGATCATCAACTGGTCCACGTCCAGTCCATCTAGCACCGGAAGCTCCTGAATAATTGAGGACAGGGCGGTTTGTAAGTTATTATAAGAGACGCTCGATCCTCCCGAAAGCGTCGGCAATGGAGCCGCAGGGTTCGGCGTCTGCGCTATGTCCATTTCAGGAGGCTGGGGAGAGCTCACGGAAAGCGGAGACTTCCCGGGTTCGAAGTTCCGCAATGCTTTAGCCACCTGTTCCGCAATCAGCTTCAGCGTGGCGCTGACTTCAGCGATTGTAGTTTGTGCGGACAGTTTCTCCAGTCTATGTTGCAGATGTTCCGCTCGCTGACGCACTCTCTGTCTTGCCCTGAGGCTGGAAGGGGCCGACTCCAAATCCTCCATCACCTCCCGTAACTCTCCCCACTTCTCCTGGCACAACTCGAGCTCGGCCGTCACATCAGTGACCTTTACAAGCGACGTCGTCCCTCCGGACGCGAGGGCGTCTCTTAACTGCTTCCTCAAAGAAGCAACATCCCCTTGGGGCCTCCCACCCCGGGACTTAATCTCGAACTCCAACTCGTGCTTAAGAAATAAACCAGGATTTATCCCACTCATGCCGCCAATGCTCTAAACACATATCCTACAAACCACAAACAACATCAAAACGAAAATCACTAAACCAGGAAAACCTTGAGTACTGTTCTTCCATCAAGAAGACCCCCGGGTTCTCTAGCGCTGCGGAGACATGGCCTATTCTGAACCATTCACATCCACGACGGAAGGAGACAAGAGACAAGCAACAATACTAAACACACATAACATCAAACAGCAACTCGACACACACGCCGTACCAACACATAACTCAGAACAACCAACTAACAACTGAAAGTCATAATCTGGGAATTAATACTCCGACATCAACCGGACACAAATCTGTTCCGGTACCGATTTCCGATCGGGCCATACCGCATCCCGTCAATATAACACGCTAAACTCCGACCCCGGATCAACATTCCATCTTCCAGACCACGCTTGCGACTCCCCGGCCGTACAACCATTACATTTTTTTTTTTTTAATTTTAAACACCCATAACCGCCTCAGTGGTGCGACCCGACTCACAAGTTATCCTACCTCCAACTAGCCTACCCGGGCATATATCAAAAACTATGTCACAACAATCGCATTAATATTTCCGAGTTTGCAAGCCCCGTCACACACCAGGACCCTAGGGTTCTAGCCTAGAATGAACCATGCTCACTGCTACCATTTGTAACCCCTCTTTCCTTTTAGGTCTTTTTATGAATATAATACAACTTATTTTAGTTTCATATTTTTTTTTTTTGAAAGAGAAGCCACAAGGCAATTAGGTCTAGGCTGGAGCCTAGAGAAGCAAAAATTGTGCCGGGTCCAGTATGACGGGACTTGCAATGAAACTCAGCTGTAATAGAACAATAACAATTTTATTTTATTTAATGCCCAGATTTAACAGTATTAAATTATAACAACATTTGTGCATAATAACACGTATGTATAAATATAAAGCATAACAAGTGTGTATAAATATAAGCACAACAAGTGTATATAAACTCAGTGAATACATGTATATATAATTATACAATTCTCCCCCATCTCGTGGCTAGCTAGACACGGACCAACATAACAACACACACAGAACATAAGGTACACACACTCACAATTACATTAATTCTAACACCAATGCCCCTGGAATGCACCAGCCTTGCAGGCAGTGTAACTACAATACTCATAACTAGCTGTGATAAAATATTCACCCCTCAACAACCCGTTTTTGCAGAATTGCATAAAGGCCAAAACCCCAGAAAAGGATGAGAAAACTCATAACTCATAAATAAAACCGGACCGCCCATTTGCATAGCATTCTACTGATCAAACCCATCATGAGTGTATGAACCTTAAGTTCCTTCCACAGCTTCAACAATAACAAATTTACAGAACTACATCACCTGATTTCAAACAGTTGTTATACCATTCTAAACGGTTACTTAACTTCACAAATTCAGAAGGATTGAAATATCAATATGTACTTTAACAATCAGAAATTAATCACTCGAGGCTTTACAATTTCAGAAAAATTTAGACAAAATGTTTTACAAAAAAAAAACAATGAATATATGTTATATAGTTAAAGAAAATTAAACAGCAGATACTACAAGTGAAAGTCAATCAATATGTGTTTTGCCAATTACAAAAAAAAAACTCAGTATAGCCCTTTTGTAAGGAGCACAATCAACTAATATATGTCCAACAGAAAAACAAATTAGTTTTTTTTATTAACCCCGAATGACTATATAAATATGATTAAAATGAAAAAATACAATAAGGTGGTTGTGCTCTAGCATCTGTGGCAGCGCGCCAGCACGTGGTTGACAAAGTTTGACAGGCCTCCAACCTGTCTGAGGTTGCACCCACATGAGTCAGAGAAAAAACTAAGTCCCCTTTTTAAACCCCAGAAAACGTCCCAAGAAAAAAACAAGGAAAACCCCCAGCCTTTAAATGTTAAACCCACAGTGAAGTGAAAATATACTCATCGCTGTTCCAGCCGGAACAGAGCTACTAACCTGTTCTATAAATTTTGTAAAAACTAAAATGACAATGAAGAGCAAACTGTACAATGTGCAAGTGTGAAAATATCTCTGGCACGCTCCCCCAGTGCAGCACACAATTACAGGCAGTGCACTCAGCGTTATGTAAATCAGTTTTAAAAGTGTTCTTGAATTTAACTTATAATGTTCTGAGTCCTGATAAGCTGCTCCCCATTCTGGCAGAGAGTCTGCACACGTGGTCACATGGATGCAAGGATATTTAATATGAACAGGCGCACTGCCGGCCCGGCCCCCAAAAGAAAAATAATAGAGTACATATCACCTTATTTCAGCTGGCAAGTGTTACATTGAGAACACGTCCCATCTCCCTCTTCAGACAGGATCTTGTTAATGGTTCATGGCTGATGTAGGTGAACGCCCATCAGCAAGCCAGATCTCCGGCTTAGTTCAAGAACCCTGCCAATTCAAATAAATTAGAGAACTGTTCACTAAAAAATGTACGCCCGAGTTAAAGTAATTAACCTCCGTACGGGCCGCCAACTAACTCTCAATAAAAGCACCAGTTTCATAAATAAGTTTTTGCAACCAGCTTAAAGAGTAGAAAAGAATCAGCCATGGAATAAGTATATTTGAATAATGAACAGACCTTATTAAACGTGGCTTAATATAAAATGATCAGCACTTGCTCCAGATGCTTCGACAGAAATTAACAGGTTATGCGCCACGTGGTGAGTGATAATCGTTATTTGAACATTAATTCAACTGCAAGGCACTCACAGCATTAAGAATGTTTTAACATTAATTAAATTTCATTCATGGAAGTTCTCACAATTAATTCTCTACTGTGAAGTTAATTAACAAGCTCTCCGACAGTTTACTGCATGCATAGACACAGTTCACGACCTGACTACGCACTGCCTTTTAGCCCTTAATTCTTTTTTTTTAATGTAGTACACTTTTATCATGACAATGACAATTTGCAATACTTCTCACACTATTACAGTAATAATAAAAGGAGCATGGTCTATAAACTGAGCATTAAGTAAATCAGTGAACAATGAGTTTCTCCTAATATAAAACTTGCCGGGTCGCACACACATAATTACGTATTTTATACGATTGCATATACCTTGTTATTAAATATCCAAATATATAATTACTTATAAAGACAAAATAATGAAATTCTTACCGGGAGTCGATTATGCTCTAGCACGCCATGAAGATAGAGAAACTGCGTCGTAATTGTTCGAAGAGAGAGAAGGAGCGTTGTCTCTTGTAGCCGGGCAGTGAGTGAGTAATCTGCTGTCAGCAGCAGATAAAGCGAACGTTCGCCCCCAATTGCGCGCGCAACCGTAACCGCAGCGAACAAAGTTCGCCCGCCTTCGCTCTCTTTTACAATTAATAAAAATGTTTCTAAAACTTTTTCAACTGCCGGATTAACACCGGCACACCCCCACCCCGAAAGGGCAACCCGGGTGCCCCACTCTAAAACTCGGGAAAGTACCCTGCAGTGTACCCCCTTCTTAAATACTCCAGTGGACATCGTGCGTAAGGTGGCCCTGCGGCACTTGCTCCCAGGAGAACAGAGGCTCAGAAGGGAAAACGAAAGAGACGAAAGAAGACGTGTAGTATGTAAGTGTGTATGTGCGGCACGCTGACCTGATCAGGGCCAGCCCACCGCAAAGAAGGACAGAGAAGAAAGACGAAAGAAAATTCGGGAGCTCCCTGACTTCCGACCTCCTGAGGCTTGTCCACCCAAGCCAGAACACGATAGCCACCTATACAGGGCCATCTGCCCCATGTACTTACGGGATAATTCCCTAATACGACACCCCGATTAAATTTAAAATAGCACTGGTGCCCATGGATGTCCAACACGAGACCACTTTTAGCGATGAAATCGGCACCCACAATACAGTCAACTCCCAGAGCCGGAGAAACCAGAAAAGGCACACCCAAGAAAAGCCATCAATTTTGAACTTAAAGGAAACCACCCGGGAGATGGGCAGAATTTCCCTAGAAGCAGTCCAACACACCACAGACGACCGATTCGACCATTTTATTAAGCCCAGTTTTTCAAGGTCCGCGCACACTCGAGATGAGATGATAGATCGGGCTGACCCGGAGTCAACTAACGCTCTGAGTTGACCCTTCTTTACCTCGAGCGACAGGAAGGGGCATACAGAAGCCTTTTGCGGGACGGTAGCAAGGACCTTGACCTTAGAAGAATCAGGACCTATCCTCTGCCTGGAGGCACTTGAATACTGACAAGTCTTGTAACGAGGGGAAGACAACCTCCGATTTGTCCCCCTGGTAATTTAGTTTTTTGGGTACCGGACCCTCGGGGGAAGCGCCGGACGCATACCACCCTCCGGACAATCGCGGGCATCATGCCCCTGTCTGCGACAGCGAAAGCACACAACACCTCTCACTTGTCCACTTCGATCACCAATATTTCTCTCTGGCCGTGGTTGGGACTGAACGACCCGTCGTTCTACCACTCGGGGTTCGCCAAGACTGGCCCTTACTGGCCCACGGGATTCATCTATCGATTGTATAGCACGGGATAACGCGCACAGCTTCTCGAGATCTTCATAATTCCGCGGTCGTTCGCCGAAAGTTAAACGAGATCTCTCCTGGGGAGTAACCACTTCGAAGATCATCTGCACTACTTCATTCTCGGGCAGTCCCAACCCTAAAATCCGGACAGCATCACGGATACTCTGTACAAACTTCGCCAAATTCTCCCCGTGTGCTTGCACCCGATAACAATATTTGTCCTGCAGCTGCTTTCGCAATAGGCCAGGCACGAATGCGTCCAACACCCCCCGATGGAAAGACGCCACACTGCCGCCATCTCGTATAGTCCGCGCGACCCGCTCAGCCACAGACCCACGACAATAGGGATACACGAGTTCGAGTAGAGTGCTATCCGATATCCCCGGGAAGTCGGACAGCTGAAACAAAATTCGAAAAAAGATCATCAACTGGTCCACGTCCAGTCCATCTAGCACCGGAAGCTCCTGAATAATTGAGGACAGGGCGGTTTGTAAGTTATTATAAGAGACGCTCGATCCTCCCGAAAGCGTCGGCAATGGAGCCGCAGGGTTCGGCGTCTGCGCTATGTCCATTTCAGGAGGCTGGGGAGAGCTCACGGAAAGCGGAGACTTCCCGGGTTCGAAGTTCCGCAATGCTTTAGCCACCTGTTCCGCAATCAGCTTCAGCGTGGCGCTGACTTCAGCGATTGTAGTTTGTGCGGACAGTTTCTCCAGTCTATGTTGCAGATATTCCGCTCGCTGACGCACTCTCTGTCTTGCCCTGAGGCTGGAAGGGGCCGACTCCAAATCCTCCATCACCTCCCGTAACTCTCCCCACTTCTCCTGGCACAACTCGAGCTCGGCCGTCACATCAGTGACCTTTACAAGCGACGTCGTCCCTCCGGACGCGAGGGCGTCTCTTAACTGCTTCCTCAAAGAAGCAACATCCCCTTGGGGCCTCCCACCCCGGGACTTAATCTCGAACTCCAACTCGTGCTTAAGAAATAAACCAGGATTTATCCCACTCATGCCGCCAATGCTCTAAACACATATCCTACAAACCACAAACAACATCAAAACGAAAATCATTAAACCAGGAAAACCTTGAGTACTGTTCTTCCATCAAGAAGACCCCCGGGTTCTCTAGCGCTGCGGAGACATGGCCTATTCTGAACCATTCACATCCACGACGGAAGGAGACAAGAGACAAGCAACAATACTAAACACACATAACATCAAACAGCAACTCGACACACACGCCGTACCAACACATAACTCAGAACAACCAACTAACAACTGAAAGTCATAATCTGGGAATTAATACTCCGACATCAACCGGACACAAATCTGTTCCGGTACCGATTTCCGATCGGGCCATACCGCATCCCGTCAATATAACACGCTAAACTCCGACCCCGGATCAACATTCCATCTTCCAGACCACGCTTGCGACTCCCCGGCCGTACAACCATTACATTTTTTTTTTTTAAATTTTAAACACCCATAACCGCCTCAGTGGTGCGACCCGACTCACAAGTTATCCTACCTCCAACTAGCCTACCCGGGCATATATCAAAAACTATGTCACAACAATCGCATTAATATTTCCGAGTTTGCAAGCCCCGTCACACACCAGGACCCAAGGGTTCAAGCCTAGAATGAACCACGCTCACTGCTACCATTTGTAACCCCTCTTTCCTTTTAGGTCTTTTTATGAATATAATACAACTTATTTTAGTTTCATATTTTTTTTTTTTGAAAGAGAAGCCACAAGGCAATTAGGTCTAGGCTGGAGCCTAGAGAAGCAAAAATTGTGCCGGGTCCAGTATGACGGGACTTGCAATGAAACTCAGCTGTAATATAACAATAACAATTTTATTTTATTTTATGCCCAGATTTAACAGTATTAAATTAGAACAACATTTGTGCATAATAACACGTATGTATAAATATAAAGCATAACAAGTGTGTATAAATATAAGCACAACAAGTGTATATAAACTCAGTGAATACATGTATATATAATTATACAATTCTCCCCCATCTCGTGGCTAGCTAGACACGGACCAACATAACAACACACACAGAACATAAGGTACACAAACTCACAATTACATTAATTCTAACACCAATGCCCCTGGAATGCACCAGCCTTGCAGGCAGTGTAACTACAATACTCATAACTAGCTGTGATAAAATATTCACCCCTCAACAACCCGTTTTTGCAGAATTGCATAAAGGCCAAAACCCCAGAAAAGGATGAGAAAACTCATAACTCATAAATAAAACCGGACCGCCCATTTGCATAGCATTCTACTGATCAAACCCATCATGAGTGTATGAACCTTAAGTTCCTTCCACAGCTTCAACAATAACAAATTTACAGAACTACATCACCTGATTTCAAACAGTTGTTATACCATTCTAAACGGTTACTTAACTTCACAAATTCAGAAGGATTGAAATATCAATATGTGCTTTAACAATCAGAAATTAATCACTCGAGGCTTTACAATTTCAGAAAAATTTAGACAAAATGTTTTACAAAAAAAAAAAATGAATATATGTTATATAGTTAAAGAAAATTAAACAGCAGATACTACAAGTGAAAGTCAATTAATATGTGTTTTGCCAGTTACAAAAAAAAAACTCAGTATAGCCCTTTTGTAAGGAGCACAATCAACTAATATATGTCCAACAGAAAAACAAATTAGTTTTTTTTATTAACCCCGAATGACTATATAAATATGATTAAAATGAAAAAAATACAATAAGGTGGTTGTTGTCTAGCATCTGTGGCAGCGCGGCAGCACGTGGTTGACAAAGTTTGACAGGCCTCCAACCTGTCTGAGGTTGCACCCACATGAGTCAGAGAAAAAACTAAGTCCCCTTTTTAAACCCCAGAAAACGTCCCAAGAAAAAAACAAGGAAAACCCCCAGCCCTTAAATGTTAAACCCACAGTGAAGTGAAAATATACTCATCTCTGTTCCAGCCGGAACAGAGCTACTAACCTGTTCTATAAATTTTGTAAAAACTAAAATGACAATGAAGAGCAAACTGTACAATGTGCAAGTGTGAAAATATCTCTGGCACGCTCCCCCAGTGCAGCACACAATTACAGGCAGTGCACTCAGCGTTATGTAAATCAGTTTTAAAAGTGTTCTTGAATTTAACTTATAATGTTCTGAGTCCTGATAAGCTGCTCCCCATTCTGGCAGAGAGTCTGCACACGTGGTCACATGGATGCAAGGATATTTAATATGAACAGGCGCACTGCCGGCCCGGCACCCAAAAGAAAAATAATAGAGTACATATCACCTTATTTCAGCTGGCAAGTGTTACATTGAGAACACGTCCCATCTCCCTCTTCAGACAGGATCTTGTTAATGGTTCATGGCTGATGTAGGTGAACGCCCATCAGCAAGCCAGGTCTCCGGCTTAGTTCAAGAAGCCTGCCAATTCAAATAAATTAGAGAACTGTTCACTAAAAATGTACGCCCGAGTTAAGGTAATTAACCTCCGGACGGGCCGCCAACTAACTCTCAATAAAAGCACCAGTTTCATAAATAAGTTTTTGCAACCAGCTTAAAGAGTAGAAAAGAATCAGCCATGGAATAAGTATATTTGAATAATGAACAGACCTTATTAAACGTGGCTTAATATAAAATGATCAGCACTTGCTCCACATGCTTCGACAGAAATTAACAGGTTATGCGCCACGTGGTGAGTGATAATCGTTATTTGAACATTAATTCAACTGCAAGGCACTCACAGCATTAAGAATGTTTTAACATTAATTAAATTTCATTCATGGAAGTTCTCACAATTAATTCTCTACTGTGAAGTTAATTAACAAGCTCTCCGACAGTTTACTCCATGCATAGACACAGTTCACGACCTGACTACGCACTGCCTTTTAGCCCTTAATTCTTTTTTTTTACTGTAGTACACTTTTATCATGACAATGACAATTTGCAATACTTCTCACACTATTACAGTAATAATAAAAGGAGCATGGTCTATAAACTGAGCATTAAGTAAATCAGTGAACAATGAGTTTCTCCTAATATAAAACTTGCCGGGTCGCACACACATAATTACGTATTTTATACGATTGCATATACCTTGTTATTAAATATCCAAATATATAATTACTTATAAAGACAAAATAATGAAATTCTTACCGGGAGTCGATTATGCTCTAGCACGCCATGAAGATAGAGAAACTGCGTCGTAATTGTTCGAAGAGAGAGAAGGAGCGTTGTCTCTTGTAGCCGGGCAGTGAGTGAGTAATCTGCTGTCAGCAGCAGATAAAGCGAACGTTCGCCCCCAATTGCGCGCGCAACCGTAACCGCAGCGAACAAAGTTCGCCCGCCTTCGCTCTCTTTTACAATTAATAAAAATGTTTCTAAAACTTTTTCAACTGCCGGATTAACACCGGCACACCCCCACCCCGAAAGGGCAACCCGGGTGCCCCACTCTAAAACTCGGGAAAGTACCCTGCAGTGTACCCCCTTCTTAAATACTCCAGTGGACATCGTGGGTAAGGTGGCCCGGCGGCATTTGCTCCCAGGAGAACAGAGGCTCAGAAGGGAAAACGAAAGAGACGAAAGAAGACGTGTAGTAGGTAAGTGTGTATGTGCGGCACGCTGACCTGATCAGGGCCAGCCCACCGCAAAGAAGGACAGAGAAGAAAGACGAAAGAAAAGTTCGGGAGCTCCCTGAGTTCCGACCTCCTGAGGCTTGTCCACCCAAGCCAGAACACGATAGCCACCTAAACAGGGCCATCTGCCCCATGTACTTACGGGATAATTCCCTAATACGACACCCCGATTAAATTTAAAATAGCACTGGTGCCCATGGATGTCCAACACGAGACCACTTTTAGCGATGAAATCGGCACCCACAATACAGTCAACTCCCAGAGCCGGAGAAACCAGAAAAGGCCACACCCAAGAAAAGCCATCAATCTTGAACTTAAAGGAAACCACCCAGGAGATGGGCAGAATTTCCCTAGAAGCAGTCTAGCACACCACAGACGACGGATTCGACCCTTTTATTAAGCCCAGTTTTTCAAGGTCCGCGCACACTCGAGATGAGATGATAGATCGGGCTGACCCGGAGTCAACTAACGCTCTGAGTTGACCCTTCTTTACCTCGAGCGACAGGAAGGGGCATACAGAAGCCTTTTGCGGGACGGTAGCAAGGACCTTGACCTTAGAAGAGTCAGGACCTATGCTCTGCCTGGAGGCACTTGAATACTGACAAGTCTTGTAATGAGGGGAAGACAACCTCCGATTTGTGTCCCCCTGGTAATTTAGTTTTTTGGGTACCGGACCCTCGGGGGAAGCGCCGGACGCATACCACCCTCCGGACAATCGCGGGCAACATGCTCCTGCCTGCGACAGCGAAAGCACACAACACCTCTCACTTGTCCACTTCGATCACTATTATTTCTCTCTGGCCGTGGTTGGGACTGAACGACCTGTCGTTCTACCATTCGGGGTTCGCCAAGACTGGCCCTTACTGGCCTACGGGATTCACCTATCCATTGTATAGCACGGGATAACGCGCACAGCTTCTCGAGATCTTCATAATTCCGCGGTCGTTCGGCGAAAGTTAAACGAGATCTCTCCTGGGGAGTAACCACTTCGAAGGTCATCTGCACTACTTCATTCTCGGGCAGTCCCAACCCTAAAATCCGGACAGCATCACGGATACTCTGTACAAACTTCGCCAAATTCTCCCCGTGTGCTTGCACCCGATAACAATATTTGTCCTGCAGCTGCTTTCGCAATAGGCCAGGCACGCATGCGTCCAACACCCCTCGATGGAAAGGCGCCACACTGCCGCCATCTCGTATAGTCCGCGCGACCCGCTCAGCCACAGACCCACGACAATAGGGATACACGAGTTCGAGTAGAGTGCTATCCGATATCCCCGGGAAGTCGGACAGCTGAAACAAAATTCGAAAAAAGATCATCAACTGGTCCACGTCCAGTCCATCTACCACCGGAAGCTCCTGAATAATTGAGGACAGGGGGTTATGTAAGTTATTATAAGAGACGCTCGATCCTCCCGAAAGCGTCGGCAATGGAGCCGCAGGGTTCGGCGTCTGCGCTATGTCCATTTCAGGAGGCTGGGGAGAGCTCACGGAAAGCGGAGACTTCCCGGGCTCGAAGTTCCGCAATGCTTTAGCCACCTGTTCCGCAATCAGCTTCAGCGTGGCGCTGACTTCAGCGATTGTAGTTTGTGCGGACAGGTTCTCCAGTCTATGTTGCAGATGTTCCGCTCGCTGACGCACTCTCTGTCTTGCCCTGAGGCTGGAAGGGGCCGACTCCAAATTCACCATCACCTCCCGTAACTCTCCCCACTTCTCCTGGCACAACTCGAGCTCGGCCGTCACATCAGTGACCTTTACAAGCGACGTCGTCCCTCCGGACGCGAGGGCGTCTCTTAACTGCTTCCTCAAAGAAGCAACATCCCCTTGGGGCCTCCCACCCCGGGACTTAATCTCGAACTCCAACTCGTGCTTAAGAAATAAACCAGGATTTATCCCACTCATGCCGCCAATGCTCTAAACACATATCCTACAAACGACAAACAACATCAAAACGAAAATCACTAAACCAGGAAAACCTTGAGTACTGTTCTTCCATCAAGAAGACCCCCGGGTTCTCTAGCGCTGCGGAGACATGGCCTATTCTGAACCATTCACATCCACGACGGAAGGAGACAAGAGACAAGCAACAATACTAAACACACATAACATCAAACAGCAACTCGACACACACGCCGTACCAACACATAACTCACAACAACCAACTAACAACTTAAAGTCATAATCTGGGAATTAATACTCCGACATCAACCGGACACAAATCTGTGCCGGTACCGATTTCCGATCGGGCCATACCGCATCCCGTCAATATAACACGCTAAACTCCGACCCCGTATCAACATTCCATCTTCCAGACCACGCTTGCGACTCCCCGGCCGTACAACCATTACATTTTTTTTTTTTTTTAATTTTAAACACCCATAACCGCCTCAGTGGTGCGACCCGACTCACAAGTTATCCTACCTCCAACTAGCCTACCCGGGCATATATCAAAAACTATGTCACAACAATCGCATTAATATTTCCGAGTTTGCGAGCCCCGTCACACACCAGGACCCAAGGGTTCAAGCCTAGAATGAACCACGCTCACTGCTACCATTTGTAACCCCTCTTTCCTTTTAGGTCTTTTTATGAATATAAAACAACTTATTTTAGTTTCATATTTTTTTTTTTTTGAAAGAGAAGCCACAAGGCAATTAGGACTAGGCTGGAGCCTAGAGAAGCAAAAAATGTGCCGGGTCCAGTATGACGGGACTTGCAATGAAACTCAGCTGTAATAGAACAATAACAATTTTATTTTATTTTATGCCCAGATTTAGCAGTATTAAATTAGAACAACATGTGTGCATAATAACAAGTATGTATAAATATAAAGCATAACAAGTGTGTATAAATATAAGCACAACAAGTGTATATAAACTCAGTGAATACATGTATATATAATTATACAATTCTCCCCCATCTCGTGGCTAGGTAGACACGGACAAACATAACAACACACACAGAACATAAGGTACACAAACTCGCAATTACATTAATTCTATCACCAATGCCCCTGGAATGCACCAGCCTTGCAGGCAGTGTAACTACAATACTCATAACCAGCTGTGATAAAATATTCACCCCTCAACAACCCGTTTTTGCAGAATTGCATAAAGGCCAAAACCCCAGAAAAGGATGAGAAAACTCATAACTCATAAATAAAACCGGACCGCCCATTTGCATAGCATTCTACTGATCAAACCCATCATGAGTGTATGAACCTTAAGTTCCTTCCACAGCTTCAACAATAACAAATTTACAGAACTACATCACCTGATTTCAAACAGTTGTTATACCATTCTAAACGGTTACTTTACTTCACAAATTCAGAAGGATTGAAATATCAATATGTACTTTAACAATCAGAAATTAATCACTCGAGGCTTTACAATTTCAGAAAAATTTAGACAAAATGTTTTACAAAAAAAAAAAAGAATATATGTTATATAGTTAAAGAAAATTAAACAGCAGATACTACAAGTGAAAGTCAATCAATATGTGTTTTGCCAGTTACAAAAAAAAAAACTTAGTATAGCCCTTTTGTAAGGAGCACAATCAACTAATATATGTCCAACAGAAAAACAAATTAGTTTTTTTTATTAACCCCGAATGACTATATAAATATGATTAAAATGAAAAAAATACAATAAGGTGGTTGTGCTCTAGCATCTGTGGCAGCGCGGCAGCACGTGGTTGACAAAGTTTGACAGGCCTCCAACCTGTCTGAGGTTGCACCCACATGAGTCAGAGAAAAAACTAAGTCCCCTTTTTAAACCCCAGAAAACGTCCCAAGAAAAAAACAAGGAAAACCCCCAGCCCTTAAATGTTAAACCCACAGTGAAGTGAAAATATACTCATCTCTGTTCCAGCCGGAACAGAGCTACTAACCTGTTCTATAAATTTTGTAAAAACTAAAATGACAATGAAGAGCAAACTGTACAATGTGCAAGTGTGAAAATATCTCTGGCACGCTCCCCCAGTGCAGCACACAATTACAGGCAGTGCACTCAGCGTTATGTAAATCAGTTTTAAAAGTGTTCTTGAATTTAACTTATAATTTTCTGAGTCCTGATAAGCTGCTCCCCATTCTGGCAGAGAGTCTGCACACGTGGTCACATGGATGCAAGGATATTTAATATGAACAGGCGCACTGCCGGCCCGCCCCCAAAAGAAAAATAATAGAGTACATATCACCTTATTTCAGCTGGCAAGTGTTACATTGAGAACACGTCCCATCTCCCTCTTCAGACAGGATCTTGTTAATGGTTCATGGCTGATGTAGGTGAACGTCCATCAGCAAGCCAGGTCTCCGGCTTAGTTCAAGAAGCCTGCCAATTCAAATAAATTAGAGAACTGTTCACTAAAAATGTACGCCCGAGTTAAGGTAATTAACCTCTGGACGGGCCGCCAACTAACTCTCAAAAAAAGCACCAGTTTCATAAATAAGTTTTTGCAAACAGCTTAAAGAGTAGAAAAAATTCAGCCATGGAATAAGTAAATTTTAATAATGAACAGACCTTATTAAACGTGGCTTAATATAAAATGATCAGCACTTGCTCCACATGCTTCGACAGAAATTAACAGGTTATGCGCCACGTGGTGAGTGATAATCGTTATTTGAACAAAAATTCAACTGCAAGGCACTCACAGCATTAAGAATGTTTTAACATTAATTAAATTTCATTCATGGAAGTTCTCACAATTAATTCTCTACTGTGAAGTTAATTAACAAGCTCTCCGACAGTTTACTGCATGCATAGACACAGTTCACGACCTGACTACGCACTGCCTTTTAGCCCTTAATTTTTTTTTTAATGTAGTACACTTTTATCATGACAATGACAATTTGCAATACTTCTCACACTATTACAGTAATAATAAAAGGAGCATGGTCTATAAACTGAGCATTAAGTAAATCAGTGAACAATGAGTTTCTCTTAATATAAAACTTGCTGGGTCGCACACACATAGTTACGTATTTTATACGATTGCATATACCTTGTTATTAAATATCCAAATATATAATTACTTATAAAGACAAAATAATGAAATTCTTACCGGGAGTCGATTATGCTCTAGCACGCCATGAAGATAGAGAAACTGCGTCGTAATTGTTCGAAGAGAGAAAAGGAGCGTTGTCTCTTGTAGCCGGGCAGTGAGTGAGTAATCTGCTGTCAGCAGCAGATAAAGCGAACGTTCGCCCCCAATTGCGCGCGCAACCGTAACCGCAGCGAACAAAGTTCGCCCGCCTTCGCTCTCTTTTACAATTAATAAAAATGTTTCTAAAACTTTTTCAACTGCCGGATTAACACCGGCACACCCCCACCCCGAAAGGGCAACCCGGGTGCCCCACTCTAAAACTTGGGAAAGTACCCTGCAGTGTACCCTCTTCTTAAATACTCCAGTGGACATCGTGGGTAAGGTGGCCCGGCGGCACTTGCTCCCAGGAGAACAGAGGCTCAGAAGGGAAAACGAAAGAGACGAAAGAAGACGTGTAGTATGTAAGTGTGTATGTGCGGCACGCTGACCTGATCAGGGCCAGCCCACCGCAAAGAAGGACAGAGAAGGAAGACGAAAGAAAAGTTCGGGAGCTCCCTGAGTTCCGACCTCCTGAGGCTTGTCCACCCAAGCCAGAACACGATAGCCACCTAAACAGGGCCATCTGCCCCATGTACTTACGTGAAAATTCCCTAATACGACACTCCGATTAAATTTAAAATAGCACTGGTGCCATGGATGTCCAACACGAGACCACTTTTAGCGATGAAATCGGCACCCACAATACAGTCAACTCCCAGAGCCGGAGAAACCAGAAAAGGCCACACCCAAGAAAAGCCATCAATCTTGAACTTAAAGGAAACCACCCAGGAGATGGGCAGAATTTCCCTAGAAGCAGTCCAGCACACAACAGACGACCGATTCGACCCTTTTATTAAGCCCAGTTTTTCAAGGTCCGCGCACACTCGAGATGAGATGATAGATCGGGATGACCCGGAGTCAACTAACGCTCTGAGTTGACCCTTCTTTACCTCGAGCGACAGGAAGGGGCATACAGAAGCCTTTTGCGGGACGGTAGCAAGGACCTTGACCTTAGAAGAGTCAGGACCTATCCTCTGCCTGGAGGCACTTGAATACTGACAAGTCTTGTAACGAGGGGAAGATAACCTCCGATTTGTGCCCCCCTGGTAATTTAGTTTTTTGGGTACCGTACCCTCGGGGGAAGCGCCGGACGCATACCACCCTCCGGACAATCGCGGGCAACATGCCCCTGTCTGCGACAGCGAAAGCACACAACACCTCTCACTTGTCCACTTCGATCACCATTATTTCTCTCTGGCCGTGGTTGGGAATGAACGACCCGTCGTTCTACCACTCGGGGTTCGCCAAGACTGGCCCTTACTGGCCCACGGGATTCATCTATCGATTGTATAGCACGGGATAACGTGCACAGCTTCTCGAGATCTTCATAATTCCGCGGTCGTTCGGCGAAAGTTAAACGAGATCTCTCCTGGGGAGTAACCACTTTGAAGATCATCTGCACTACTTCTTTCTCGGGCAGTCCCAACCCTAAAATCCGGACAGCATCACGGATACTCTGTACAAACTTCGCCAAATTCTCCCCGTGTGCTTGCACCAGATAACAATGTGTGTCCTGCAGCTGCTTTCGCAATAGGCCAGGCACGCATGCGTCCAACACCCCCCGATGGAAAGACGCCACACTGCCGCCATCTCGTATAGTCCGCGCTACCCGCTCAGCCACAGACCCACGACAATAGGGATACACGAGTTCGAGTAGAGTGCTATCCGACATGCCCGGGAAGTCGGACAGTTGAAACAAAATTCGAAACAAGATCATCAACTGGTCAACGTCCAGTCCATCTACCACCGGAAGCTCCTGAATAATTGAGGACGGGGTTTATGTAAGTTATTATAAGAGACGCTCGATCCTCCCGAAAGCGTCGGCAATGGAGCCGCAGGGTTCGGCGTCTGCGCTATGTCCATTTCAGGAGGCTGGGGAGAGCTCACGGAAAGCGGAGACTTCCCGGGCTCGAAGTTCCGCAATGCTTTAGCCACCTGTTCCGCAATCAGCTTCAGCGTGGCGCTGACTTCAGCGATTGTAGTTTGTGCGGACAGGTTCTCCAGTCTATGTTGCAGATATTCCGCTCGCTGACGCACTCTCTGTCTTGCCCTGAGGCTGGAAGGGGCCGACTCCAAATCCTCCATCACCTCCCGTAACTCTCCCCACTTCTCCTGGCACAACTCGAGCTCGGCCGTCACATCAGTGACCTTTACAAGCGACGTCGTCCCTCCGGACGCGAGGGCGTCTCTTAACTGCTTCCTCAAAGAAGCAACATCCCCTTGGGGCCTCCCACCCCGGGACTTAATCTCGAACTCCAACTCGTGCTTAAGAAATAAATCAGGATTTATCCCACTCATGCCGCCAATGCTCTAAACACTTATCCTACAAACCACAAACAACATCAAAACGAAAATCATTAAACCAGGAAAACCTTGAGTACTGTTCTTCCATCAAGAAGACCCCCGGGTTCTCTAGCGCTGCGGAGACCTGGCCTATTCTGAACCATTCACATCCACGACGGAAGGAGACAAGAGACAAGCAACAATACTAAACACACATAACATCAAACAGCAACTCGACACACACGCCGTACCAACACATAACTCACAACAACCAACTAACAACTGAAAGTCATAATCTGGGAATTAATACCCCGACATCAACCGGACACAAATCTGTGCCGGTACCGTTTTCCGATCGGGCCATACCGCATCCCGTCAATATAACACGCTAAACTCCGACCCCGGATCAACATTCCATCTTCCAGACCACGCTTGCGACTCCCCGGCCGTACAACCATTACATTTTTTTTTTTTAATTTTAAACACCCATAACCGCCTCAGTGGTGCGACCCGACTCACAAGTTATCCTACCTCCAACTAGCCTACCCGGGCATATATCAAAAACTATGTCACAACAATCGCATTAATATTTCCGAGTTTGCAAGCCCCGTCACACACCAGGACCCAAGGTTTCAAGCCTAGAATAAACCACGCTCACTGCTACCATTTGTAACCCCTCTTTCCTTTTAGGTCTTTTTATGAATATAAAACAACTTATTTTAGTTTCATATTTTTTTTTTTGAAAGAGAAGCCACAAGGCAATTAGGACTAGGCTGGAGCCTAGAGAAGCAAAAATTGTGCCGGGTCCAGTATGACGGGACTTCAAATGAAACTCAGCTGTAATAGAACAATAACAATTTTATTTTATTTTATGCCCAGATTTAACAGTATTAAATTAGAACAACATGTGTGCATAATAACAAGTATGTATAAATATAAAGCATAACAAGTGCGTATAAATATAAGCACAACAAGTGTATATAAACTCAATGAATACATGTATATATAATTATACAATTCTCCCCCATCTCGTGGCTAGCTAGACACGGACCAACATAACAACACACACAGAACATAAGGTACACAAACTCACAATTACATTAATTCTAACACCAATGCCCCTGGAATGCACCAGCCTTGCAGGCAGTGTAACTACAATACTCATAACCAGCTGTGATAAAATATTCACCCCTCAACAACCCGTTTTTGCAGAATTGCATAAAGGCCAAAACCCCAGAAAAGGATGAGAAAACTCATAACTCATAAACAAATCGGACCGCCCATTTGCATAGCATTCTACTGATCAAACCCATCATGAGTGTATGAACCTTAAGTTCCTTCCACAGCTTCAACAATAACAAATTTACAGAACTACATCACCTGATTTCAAACAGTTGTTATACCATTCTAAACGGTTACTTTACTTCACAAATTCAGAAGGATTGAAATATCAATATGTACTTTAACAATCAGAAATTAATCACTCGAGGCTTTACAATTTCAGAAAAATTTAGACAAAATGTTTTACCAAAAAAAATAATGAATATATGTTATATAGTTAAAGAAAATTAAACAGCAGATACTACAAGTGAAAGTCAATCAATATGTTTTTTGCCAGTTACAAAAAAAAACTCAGTATAGCCCTTTCGTAAGGAGCACAATCAACTAATATATGTCCAACAGAAAAACAAACTAGTTTTTTTTATTAACCCCGAATGACTGTATAAATATGATTAAAATGAAAAAAATACAATAAGGTGGTTGTGCTCTAGCATCTGTGGCAGCGCGCCAGCACGTGGTTGACAAAGTTTGACAGGCCTCCAACCTGTGTGAGGTTGCACCCACATGAGTCAGAGAAAAATCTAAGTCCCCTTTTTAAACCCTAGAAAACGTCCCAAGAAAAAAACAAGGAAAACCCCCAGCCCTTAAATGTTAAACCCACAGTGAAGTGAAAATATACTCATCTCTGTTCCAGCCGGAACAGAGCTACTAACCTGTTCTATAAATTTTGTAAAAACTAAAATGACAATGAAGAGCAAACTATACAATGTGCAAGTGTGAAAATATCTCTGGCACGCTCCCCCAGTGCAGCACACAATTACAGGCAGTGCACTCAGCGTTATGTAAATCAGTTTTAAAAGTGTTCTTGAATTTAACTTATAATGTTCTGAGTCCTGATAAGCTGCTCCCCATTCTGGCAGAGAGTCTGCACACGTGGTCACATTGATGCAAGGATATTTAATATGAACAGGCGCACTGCCGGCCCGGCCCCCAAAAGAAAAATAATAGAGTACATATCACCTTATTTCAGCTGGCAAGTGTTACATTGAGAACACGTCCCATCTCCCTCTTCAGACAGGATCTTGTTAATGGTTCATGGCTGATGTAGGTGAACGCCCATCAGCAAGCCAGGTCTCCGGCTTAGTTCAAGAACCCTGCCAATTCAAATAAATTAGAGAACTGTTCACTAAAAATGTACGCCCGAGTTAAGGTAATTAACCTCCGAACGGGCCGCCAACTAACTCTCAATAAAAGCACCAGTTTCATAAATAAGTTTTTGCAACCAGCTTAAAGAGTAGAAAAAAGCAGCCATGGAATAAGTAAATTTTAATAATGAACAGACCTTATTAAACGTGGCTTAATATAAAATGATCAGCACTTGCTCCACATGCTTCGACAGAAATTAACAGGTTATGCGCCACGTGGTGAGTGATAATCGTTATTTGAACAAAAATTCAACTGCAAGGCACTCACAGCATTAAGAATGTTTTAACATTAATTAAATTTCATTCATGGAAGTTCTTACAATTAATTCTCTACTGTGAAGTTAATTAACAAGCTCTCCGACAGTTTACTGCATGCATAGACACAGTTCACGACCTGACTACGCACTGCCTTTTAGCCCTTAATTTTTTTTTTAATGTAGTACACTTTTATCATGACAATGACAATTTGCAATACTTCTCACACTATTACAGTAATAATAAAAGGAGCATGGTCTATAAACTGAGCATTAAGTAAATCAGTGAACAATGAGTTTCTCTTAATATAAAACTTGCCGGGTCGCACACACATAATTACGTATTTTATACGATTGCATATACCTTGTTATTAAATATCCAAATATATAATTACTTATAAAGACAAAATAATGAAATTCTTACCGGGAGTCGATTATGCTCTAGCACGCCATGAAGATAGAGAAACTGCGTCGTAATTGTTCGAAGAGAGAGAAGGAGCGTTGTCTCTTGTAGCCGGGCAGTGAGTGAGTAATCTGCTGTCAGCAGCAGATAAAGCGAACGTTCGCCCCCAATTGCGCGCGCAACCGTAACCGCAGCGAACAAAGTTCGCCCGCCTTCGCTCTATTTTACAATTAATAAAAATGTTTCTAAAACTTTTTCAACTGCCGGATTAACACCGGCACACTACGTATAAATAATATAATGGTTTGAGATCACCTGAGTTTTGTCCATGGGGTGAGGTGGCAATCTCGTGTCCTACATTACAGGTGTTGGTGTGGCGTCCTGGCTATTCCTCCGGTAGATGAAGTGAGAGCGAATGGTGTTACAGGTTCAGGTCATGTTGTTGGGCTTTTTCTCGACTTGTTCGGAGGACCCGCAGTCGATTTCAGATCTAGCCTGACATAGTTTGAAGGATGTTAGACGAAATTTTCTTCATCTCCCGGAGTACAAAAAAAAATGCAGCCATCAGCCACGAGCTTTGGTGTTAGACGCACTTAAAAAAAATAATTTCCGTCCTTCTCGTTTGCCTACAGCGGCTGGCACCAGATGCCAGCAACTCTCAGGCACTTGATAAGCTCAGAATTAGTGCCTTATCTTCGCTACAAGAGTGCAGCACCAATTAAAGCGCTTCAAATTCTGTACTGCGTTTAACTTACAGGACGTTATATACTGGACAGGCGCCGGCTCTATACTAGAGTCGGCACACCCTCACCCCAAAAGGGCAACATAGTTGCCTCACAGTTACACGCCGGGAGAGTACCCTGCAGTGTACCCCCTCCACAAAACAAACCGGTGGACATCGTGGTTAGGTCGGCCCAGCAGCATTTACTCTCAGGAGAACAGAGGCTCAGAAAGAAAACGAAAGAGAAGAGAGAAGGTATGTAGTATGTAAGTGTGCGGATGCTGCACGCTGACCTGATCAGGGCCAGCCCACAGCAAGGAGAGATAGCTAAGAAAGACTAAAGAAAAGTTGAGACGTCTCAGATTGCTGACCTCCTGAGGGTTGTCCACTAAAGCCAGAACACGACTGCCACCTTAAAAGGACCTCCGCCCTATCTCTACGGGGACTAACCCCTTCAAAAGTTCTCGATTGCCCCCGACAGCGTTTCAATTTTGAAATATGGCTTACCACACTTTTAGTATCGTCCCCCGGTACGCCCAGCCGGGCCGTTACCGGTGACGTGAATCCCAGGATGCGATATGGCCCTGACCAGCGGTAACACAACTTTGCGGCACGTTTGTCTGCGGCTGAGGTGAGTGGGTGGCTTTGGCAAAACTCCCAGTCACCAATTCGGAAGGGGTTTGGAATTCGCCCCTGATTATAACGCCGACGGACCCGCTCGTGCGCTCGCAGCAAATTCTTCCGAGCTTCCTTCCACCTCTCCGCTGTTTTATTATTGGGCTCCCGCGGCAGAAGATCTTCGATATCCCACAGATTGGTCAACGGGAGTGCGGGCGAGAATCCAAACAGAATTTCAAAGGGCACGGCCTGATGACTATCGTGTCGGGCCGTGTTGAAAGCTAACTGTAACCACTTCAGATTCTGATCCCAGGTGGTTTGTTGCTCTGCATGATAAGTAATCAGGGCGGACCGGAGATTCCGATTGAATCTCTCCGCATGGGACGGTTGTGGGTAATAAGGGGAAGTGGTTACGTGTTTGATCCCACTGGCGAAACACATACGCCGGAATTCACTTGAAATAAACTGCGGGCCATTGTCCGAAACAATGATGGTCGGAAGACCGAAATGCTGAAACACTTGGTTTTGTAGCGCGTTAATGGTTAAACGAGCGGTTGCTTGCCGTAAGGGCAGTAGCCAGGCAAACTTAGAAAAAGCATCCACGCAAACAAGCAGGTAAGCATTACCTGACTTGCTACGGGGGAACGGCCCCACGTAGTCGATGAACAACTTCTCCATCGGTCTGCTCGCCACCTCAGATGATAACAACCCTAGTTTGGTGATCTGGGCAGGCTTGCTCAAGCCACAAAGATGACAGCTCTTAACCCTTGTCGCGATGTCCCTATCCATGCCCTTCCAGATAAAATGTTTCCTAACACTGGAAATGGTCTTAGAAATTCCCTTGTGACCTCCTACTGGGGAATTATGCTAATAGCTGAAGACCATGGGCACTAACTTGCTAGGCAGCACGATCGTAGGTGCACGTCCTTTTCTCTCTCTACAACAGAGGACTCCCTTGGACAAGAAATAAGGGGCCTGTACGTTACCCTCCTTGATATTTTGGATGACTGGACCCAGCACTTCATTGTTTAACTGATGGGGTAACACATCAGTGAAGGCTAAAGGAAAGTCTAAAAGAACGGAACGTGGTTGCTCAGCTTGGGCATCACTGGGTTGGGAAAACATGCGGGACAAGGCATCTGCAACCACATTTTGAGATCCCCTAATGTGTTGCACGGTGAACTTAAATGATGAGATTTTCACCACCCATCTACCAATCTTACCCAGTTGCCGGGGATGAGCCAGAAGCCATGAGAGAGCCTGATTGTCGGTTTCGAGCAGGAACTCAGCATGTTCCAGGAAACGCCTGAACTTGTCTAGAGCGTACACTACAGCTAAACACTCTAGTTCATAAACAGATGATTTTCGTTCTTGCTGGGTCAACGTCCGGGAAATAAAAGCCACAGGCTGCCTAGCATCGTCTACAACTTGGGAGAGAACCGCCCCGAGCGCAACCGAACTCGCGTCCGTCTGCAGTATAAACGGCTTCGAAAAGTCGGGCATCCGTAACACCGGTGGGGAGATGATGGCTTCCTTCAATGTGTCAAAAGCTTTTTGTTGATTTTCCCCCCATGTAAATTTTGCGCCCTTCTTCCTTAGTTCGTTCAAGGGTGCGGCAATTTCGGTGATGTTCGGTATGAAACGTCGGTAAAAATTTACCATACCGACGAATCTCGCTATGCCCTTCGCATCCCTAGGGGGAGGAAAGTCACGGATGCCCTGTGTCCTCTCGGGGTCTACCGTAACGCCCCGGTGTGAAACTAAATGGCCCAAGAAAGAAATACTCTCTTGGGCGAAACGAACCTTCTCGGGATTGGCAGTGCGACCAGAATCCCTTAACCGACCCAACACTTCTCTTAGATGATCCAGATGATCATTGAAGGTCTCGCTATATACTAGTAAATCATCGAGATAGTTGAACACGAAGCGGAATTTCACATGGTGAAAAACCGTATCGAGAAGGCGAGTAAGGGTCTGGGCCCCCACAGCCAAACCCATGGGAACCCTTGTGTACTGGTACAAATTCCAGGGTACACAAAAGGCCGTATATGGTCTACTTTCTTTGGCCAGAGGAATTTGATGATAGGCCGCGTTAAGATCGATAATAGTGAAATATCTGGCCCCACTGAACCAATCAAAGGCCGAATGTAAATCTGGGAGGGGAACAGAATCCACCTCTATATTGGAATTCAATTTCCGATAATCAATTACCATTCTTTGCTTGCCCCCAGGCTTTGGCACTAAAAATGCTGGACTGGCATAGCTCGAATGAGAAGGCTCAAATACCCCTTGTTCCAACAATTCTTGAACCTTCTCTCGCAGAATGGTCATCTTCGGAGGAGCAAACTTGTAAGGGTGTGACCTTACTATTTTAGAATCTGTTAGACGTATCTTATATTCCAACAGGTGTGTGAGTCCCAAAGTAGGAGTTAACACCTCGGGAAATTCCTCACACAAATGGTCTAAGGCCTTCTGCTGGGATGGAGTGAAATGATCTCGTGCAGAATCGGGACAAGCTACTTCTTGGATACCCGGCTTGGCGCCCTGGTACCCAAGAAACGGAATTAGAACTTCCCGATTAAATTTAAAGAAACATTGGTGCGCTTGGATGTCCAGCACGAGACCACTTTTTGCGATGAAGTCGGCACCAATTATGCAATCCACTCCCAGAGCAGGAGAAACCAGAAAAGGCCACACCCAAGAAAACACATCGATTTTAAATTTAAAGGTGATAACCCGGGAGATAGGCAAGATTTCCCGGGATGCAGTCCAGCATACTGCAGATGACAAGTTCGACTCCTTAATCAAGCCCTGCTTTTCAAGGTCCGCGTATACCCGAGATGAGATGATGGATCGGGCCGAACCGGAGTCAACTAAGGCTCTGAGCTGACCCCCTTTTACCTCGAGCGACAGAAAGGGGCATACAGAAAGTTGTTGCGAGGTAGTGGACCGGACCTTGATGTTGGAAGAGTTGGATACTAACAATTGCCTGGAGGTCTTCGGAAGTTGAACAGAATTAGAGCGGGGGGAAGACATCTTCCGAAATATCTTCCCCTGTCTATCTTGTTTTTTAGTGCTGGTCTAGACAAAGGTGGTGCTGGGCGCGCGCGCCCTCGAGTGCTATTTCTCGCCACGTGTCCCGGGCGGTTACAATTATAACAAACCACCGCTTTCGTTTGCTCGCGATTTCGAGCTGACTGGGCCTGTCGGGGGAAGAAAGGCTCTCTGGGTCCTTCCGATCTCTGCGGCCTTGGTTCTTCTCCTCTACCGTCTTTCCTCGCGTGGTCGCTCATCTGGATAGCCTTGGTCATGACGCAGAGCCGGTCCAGGTCAGCAAACCACCGCGGCCGCTCTGCAAAAACTAGACGTAATCGGTCTTCGTAGGAGACGCCGTCGAGAATGTTCTGGACCACTTCCTCCTCCGACATGCCCAGTCCCAGTATCCGAGATACTTCCCGGATTCGTTGCACGTATTGGGCTAATGTTTCGCCCCGCGCCTGCACTCTATAAAAGTGTCGATGTCGCAACTGCTCCATCAATCTACAGGGGACGAACGTCCCCAACACCACCCGGTGGAACTCCGCCACTCCACCTTTACGACGCATCACCTCCGCCACCCTGTCAGCCATTGTTCCGCGACAATAGGGGAATATGAGTTCGAGCACCGTACTTTCTGACATGCCCGGGTAGTCTACCAACTGGAAGACAGTCCTAAAGAAAGGTAAAAGTTTCTCTGCTTCCAGTCCATCTACGACTGGTAGTTGTTGAATTATGTGAGAAAGTGGGTTGGGCCGCTTATGGTAAGACGCCGCCCCCAAACCGGCGTGAACAGGTTCTATGTCTCTATAAGAGGAGTTTACGGCTGAGACTACGGACTCAGCAACTGGAACCGGCGTGGATGCTCTAGCAGGTTGAGACCCCTGGAGGGTCGAGGTAATCTGCTGAATCCTTTCGTTTATGTTATAGGGCGGCACAAGTTCGCCGCCTTGTGCTTGTAGATTCTGCAGCCTAAGTAGCACATGCTGCAGCCGTTCCCGGATTCGCCGGACACCGATAGAGCACCCCGGTCCCTCCTCCAAACTTTCTGCACAGCTAGCTAACTACTGTAGCTCCTCCCACTTCTCACTACAAATTTCCCACTCGCTCTCTTGGTCAGTAATGGTGACCTTAGAGAGCGTGTCCCCCGCGGCCAGCGCTTCTCGGAGCTGCCGTCGTAAAATTTGAACATTCCCTCGAGGGTCTTTGCCCCGGGCCCGGAGCTCGAACTCAAGTTCATCCCGCAAAAACAGCTCGGGATTTAGTGTACTCATCATCGCTTCGCGGTCGGCACACAAAACAAAACACACAACCTTAAAACTAAAGACAATTAATACAGGAATCAGAAAAACACGAGTACTAATCCTTCCTTCGAGTAGACTGCGGGTCCACCTACCGTTGCGAGGACCCAGCCCACTTACCTGAACTGCTCTCACTCAACGACTCTACACAAATGGAACGCGACACACACACTAACACACAACACGACAAAAACACCGACCAACGAAAATTTTCAAAAATATTCTCAATATTTCTTCGGCTACCGTATATCGGAGGAGACCGACTGCCGATAGGGCCATACCGCATAGTTAAAACACCTCCCCAAATATGGGCAAGGTAATACTCCAACCATCTCCACCCAGGCACAGATCTGCGATAAGTCGCGTTTCCAAAGGAATGTCCCCTTCTAAAATTTCTCACCACGTGGCACTATCAACTATTCAAGGCGGGCAGTACATGTACATATATAACACAAAACCTTAAACCTAACAAAATATTTTCACCTTTAGATATAGGGCCTTTCAAAAGTTTTCTAAGTTCCATTAGAACTCCACAAATGTTTCCTGAGTTTGCAAGCCCCGTCACACCCACAGGACCCACGGGTTGACCCTAATCTCAACCACGCTCTGCTACCAAATGTAACCCCTCTTTAAATTAGGCAGTAAAAAAAAAAGATTTTTTTTGAAAATTTCTTTTTTTGAAAATTTTTTGTTTTTTTGAAAAGAGGGCCACAAGTTAATTAGAACTAGACCAAAGCCTAGAGAAGCCATAAATGCGCTGGATCCAGTGAGACGGGACTTGCAATGAAAACTCATAAATTAAACAATTAATAAAATCCCTTTTATTATTCTATCTCCATTTTGAAACAATATTAATAACAAAATCAATAAACACAACAGTCAGAATTTATTATTCCCTTAAATTGTTAATTAAAATAATTTATACTCTTTCAACAAGGTCACCTGAAAATATTTATTAACACAATTAAAATATTGTGCTATCTCTCTTTAAAATGAATTAAAATTTAAAATCATTACTATTCTTAAAATAAAGTTTCCTGTAAAATATTAATAATATAAAATTTATTTTCTATGTTCTCTTTAAAATGATCCATTGAACTTATTGGAGATATATTTTATAGACTTCTTGATAATGCACATTAGAATAACAAATTCTCAAACAAATTAATTAAAATTAAATAGTGACCAATCCATATACTTGTTATTAATGTTAATTAAAATAAATTACTTTCTTAGAAGAAAATATTCAGCAAAAATTAATTGAGACAGAATAAAAAGTTTTTATTAAAATTAGAAGGATATATAATCCTATGTTTCATCTTTCTTTTCTAAAAACCCTATATCTAAACTCCCCACCAAAAATACACCTAAATGTACAATACATATAACCCCCCAAAATACACACACAAATGTACAATACATCACATGTTCCACAATACAATACAATTATACAAAGATCTCTTGCCACGCCCTTTTCTTGCCCCCATGAGGTATATTATTAATTCTTTTATGGACATCCATGTTCGGATTACAATACTTAATTGGTTCATAACACATGACATGTGTATTAGATTATGCTTATGCAACTCCAGTAGTCCCTAGGACATAATAAAATCCAAAATTTGGCCAAGTGCCTAATACTGTTATAAAATTCTGCTCTACTGGGCTTTTATATTGTGAGAAATAAAAATTGAAAACAATGAACCCCCCCAGTTATCATAATTAATTAATAGAATATATATATATAAATATATATATATATACATATATATAGAAACCTTTCTAATTTGTGAATTTCATATTATAGAAATATGTCATGAATCTTATAACCCTTTTAAAAAGTACTTTTGGCCCAGTGACCGACATGTTCCTTTGCCAGTCGGTGCATAATTTAACCTGTCTCAACAACACGTTTAATACTGTATGGACATGCACCCGTTCAGGATTAAACTTGTGAAAATCCACCTAACTACCCCAGAAATTTGTATACTATATGAACCAAACTGAATTTAAAAATGAGAAAATATATATATAAAATGAACACTAAATTGAACCCAAGAAATTACAAATTGAATGAATGACTTAAAAGCTGTAATGAAACACATATACTGAAATAAGAGGGAATTATACGTTTGAATGTAGAACTGCCTACGATAGATGCCAGCCTCTGAGCTGACAATTTTACAACAAATTAATAAAATTTACAATTGATTTCACACCCAGTTCACACACTATACTGTCCCGTTAATTGGGGATCCAATTAAATGTTTAAAAACTTGAAAGTGTTGTGGTTGATTGATAGAACTGGTTCACTGGGTCTTTTGAGTGCATATCTACGTATAAATAATATAATGGTTTGAGATCACCTGATTTTTGTCCATGGGGGTGAGGTGGCAATCTCGTGGCGTACATTACAGGTGTTGGTGTGGCGTCCTGGCTATTCCTCCGGTAGATGAAGTGAGAGCGAATGGTGTTACAGGTTCAGAACATGTTGTTGGGCTTTTTCTCGACTTGTTCGGAGGACCCGCAGTCGATTTCAGATCTAGCCTGACATAGTGTGAAGGATGTTAGACGAAATTTTCTTCATCTCCCGGAGTACAAAAAAATGTAGCCATCAGCCACGAGCTTTGGTGTTAGACGCACTTAAACAGAATAACTTCCGCCCTTCTCGTTTGCCTTCAGCGGCTGGAACCAGATGCCAGCACCTCTCAGGCACTTGATAAGCTCAGAATTAGTGCCTTATCTTCGCTACAAGAGTGCAGCACCAATTAAAGCGCTTCAAATTCTGTACTGCGTTTAACTTACAGGACGTTATATACTGGACATGCGCCGGTTCTATACTAGAGTCGTCACAAAATCAGTCAGTGAAAGATTAATAAGTGAATTAATTATAACTTGATTAATTTAAATACGAAAAGATTATACGTATACTGATCAAATAGTTTACTGAAATTTAACAGTTGCGTAAGTTAAAGCAGGGTTAATCGACTAACAAGAACTAAATAGTATCATAAATCAACGCCAGTTTACAACATACAACATTCAAGCTATGAATCGTTCATGAAAGTTTTTTGTATTATCTTACACCACAAAGTACTTGAATTAAAAGATATTATAATGAAGAAAGTTGTGTTAGTGGTTAAAATCACAAGCAGAATTATCACTGCTGCACACCACTATATAAAAATTATTCCGATTAGCGCTTTCAAGCTTCACAGCTCATCGTCAGATCGGGAATGAACAAATAACCCCAAATATTTTTATATTTTATATAAAATATTTTATAAGAAATATTTTATAACATAATTAAGAAGTAAATGATAGAGGACAGATAGATAAGATTAAGAATTAAATTGCATAGGACTAATTGGATGTTTTTAAAATGAGGGTGTGTGACTGGGCCACATGTGTGGATGAGAAAGCCGGTAGGTTTAAAAGGAATGCGCGCACACACACACACACACACACACACACACACACACACACACACACACACACACACACACACACACACACACACACACACACACACACACACACACACACACACACACACACACACACACACACACACACACACACACACACACTGAAACACAAGGAATTTGCTAGAAAAATATGTAACTGTCCAGATGGAGGGACAAGGCTCAGAGGGTGGGGAAGGGACATTTGAATTACAGCTTGTTGTGTGTGAGCATGGTGGGGTGGGGTGGGGTGAAGGGTTTTTTCAGATTATTTGTTCATTCCCGATCTGACGATGAGGTGTGAAGCTTGAAAGCGCTAATCGGAATATTTTTTATATAGTGGTGTGCAACAGTGATAATTCTGCTTGTAAAAGATATTAGTTCACGTCACCTAAGGTGAGAAATTTGATTTACTCTTTCTTTCTTTGTTTATTTGCACAGTAACTCCTGCAGAGTGTCACTAATCATTACAGTTACTTGGTAGTTTGAAGTGCTCCGTTCGCGGCCTGCCGCAGCTCGTCGCGACGTCCGCGTGTTTTTTCAGTTCCTGTCGTGGACTGATGTTGTGTCCATTCCAGAAGACCTTAAAAGGAAAATGCTGCAAACGGGTTGATGTTCGGATTCCTTACCCCCGTAGGTCGAACCAAGCTATAAACTGAAAGTTCCACACATTTTAGGACACTTTAGGTAGTCACACAGTTTAACTAGTACGCACAGATTCATCCATACAATGAATTACAAGTTCACAAAAATTTACAAAATTACAGTCACAATACATAATTACAACTTCAAATCATACATAATAAGTACTGACATCGAATCTTACATCTCTGTGTTTTTTCCTTTTAATCAACTGAATGAATATTTAGTTTTTTCTTTTGCTCGAGGCTAATTATTACATCAAGATACATTATGGTTGGTTAATAGTTTTTTACAAAATATACAAGTTTTATTTTTACAAAAGGTAATAAACGAAAATAATTCGTTACCAGTATTGATTTATGATAACCCAATAATTATAAATACCTTGGTCATCGAGGCTTCCAGTTTAAAGGATCCGAACGTGTGGCTCTGGTCAATGAGTAGCGTGGCGTGCGACTGTCCTGATTCAACCGAAGCGAGGGCTGCGTTAGTGAAGGAAACGTGGCGCGACGTCAGAGGAACTCTGACCAATCAACAGATAATTGTCTTTGGTCGCGCGATTTTTTAAACTTCCCAAATTAAATTTCCCTGTATAGCCGGTCGTTGCAGCCATTCGGCGATAGTGTCGAATAACTGCAACAATTTGTAGTGGGCCGTCAGGAAAATACAACTACACCACTCTCTCTCGGCCCGAAACACAGGCACCACACACATACACTGTCACAATTCTGTTGACACTACCCCTCTATTATTAGCAATGCTGTTATTAGCTTTAAAATTCACATGTGCTTATCCATTAGCATTCACCAAATTGAACATATTTACATTGAATTACCTTTACATTTTCCTTGCACATTTACTTTTGAATTTAGTTTTCTTACATTTACATTTAATTTTCTCAAGGCAGTTAAGTGCCAGGTCGACACGTGCCGGAAATAACGTGCAATTTAAATTACGGTTGGAAGTGTTACAACTAAAATAACTTTACACGTTTGGATCACATACACACACAGATATTACACATCTAACCCCCCATTAACATAACATGGAATAATATAATTATTCTTACCTGAGACACTTTCAAATTAAGCACGAATAATAGATCAAAGAGAATTTTGTCCAGCCGCCAGACCACGTAATACCCGTCGGAGAGTTGAAATTGGAATGAGACTGATTCACGGTTTCTGCAAAGATACGAGGCTTCGGAAATACCTGCTACAAATTGTCGATCAGCTGGTCAACCGGCATACTTTATTGCGTAGCCGCTCACTGCATACAGGATCGGTCGCGGGTCACTTATCAAAGCGGTATTGCCGCCAACAGACACAGCCTACCTCGCTTCGTCGCGATTTTTCAAATATGCCGGGAAAATTTCAAGTCCCGGCACACGGCCACATCGCCTATGAACTCTAGCCGAGATGTGAGTGTACCAGAGGTGATGTCTGTTGTACGACAGTTACGCCGATGTCATCGTAACTCACTGGATATTACTACCGGCTACAGTGTCTATGAACTCTAGCCGAGATGAGAGTGTACAAGATATGACGTCTATTGTATCGCATTCATGCCGATATCATCATAACTCACTAGATATATCTACTGGCTACATCATCTATGAACTCAAGCTGAGATGACAGTGTCCCAGAGGAGATGTCGGTTGTACGGCCGTGATGCCGACGTCATTGTAACTCACTGGATACTACTGCCGGCTACATCGCCTATGAACTCTAGTCGAGATGAGAGTGTACCAGAAGTGATGTCGGTTGTACGTCAGTCATGCCGATGTCATCGTTACTTATTGGGTACTACTACCGGCTACATCGTATGTGAACTCTAGCCGAGATGAAAGTGTACCAAACGTGATGTCCGTTGTACGGCAGTTATGCCGATGACATGAAACGTCTTAGTTCCCCCCCATAGGTTTTTTGAAAACTTTTGTGAAGAAAAAAAATTCCAAGTTTTTTTTTGAAAGGGGGGAAGGCGTCCCGTAAATTTTAAAACTAGGCAGATTGCCTAGACGAAGCTTAAAATGCACCGAGCCCATTGTGACAGGACTTGCAAATGAAACGCATGATTAACATATTAAGATTTTATTTGCGTTTGATCTCAGTGTGAACATCATACGTACATAATAATACATATATATATTTTTTTTCAAGAAAGAATATTTAATGGGGTCACTCTGCAATTAACATTAGTTTTTAAAGCTCTTCATAACTTAAACATGAACAATTAAATTACAAAAATATTTCAACAAGTAACAATAATTCACATTAATTCTCCACAGTGACCACTCAGAAAGGGATAATCATTTCACATATATATTCTTTTCAAGTGGCTTTAACCATTTAACAAATTCACATTAAGTTTCGGATAATCACACAATTATATTAATTCATAATTCTTATAATTCACATAATTCATATTAAGTTTCACATAATTCACGTTAAGCCCCATATTCCAAATAATCGGTCAGCAATAATTAATTATACTCATATTACTCTTCCTGTGCCTTACAGGTAACTAACAATCATTTAACAATTACACAAATGGCATGCCAACAATTGGTACTTCTAATTATTTTTATGTGTCTTTACAAAATTGACCAGTGATATATATGTAACATGATTTTCATTGAATACTGAAATAGTAACCCCGCAGTGTTCATCAGGGCTGCAGGCATGAACAGCTCGATTAGAATCCAAAAACCAGAACTATGAATTAAAAGAGACAAAAAATGAGAATAGGAAAGGAAGGCTAGAATGTAATACCCGAATTTTACTATGGTAATTGAATACTAATCAAATATGACCAACGGCATACCGCAGGCTTCATACATGCACGCTTCTGCACGGACATGCACAGTATATGCTAGAATTAATTACAAAGATGAAAAATACCGGAGTACAATAATAGTAGCAATTTGAAGGAAGTTGTAAGTCTATGATTAACACTGGGGTAAAACATTTACACAGCTACTAAGGTACACTTGCCCGGTTGATCAAGAAATCACACGATAAGACAGGTCACACTGAATTAAAGAATTAAAAGTAATTAGAAAAACCAAACAAAAACGGGCAATCGTTCTGTAAATGCCTGCTGGCCCCGCCATACAATTGTTGAATCTTATAGGTAATTTACATGTTAATAGCACTAGCCAATAAGTGTGCATATCACAATCCGACAGGTTGGGTTCTGATCACCAGATATTTTAACTGCAATCCAAATTACCAAAAACTGAAATCTAATGTTGTTTGACTTTTAACGGAGCAGTTGTTTTACAGAAAACAAGTCGCGAGGTCGAGTGTGAATAAACTGAATTCTTTCACCTGAGTTTTAGAAGTTACCAGATGTTCGGCAGACTGCTAGTTCAAGATGGAAGAGGTTCATCGTGGAGATAATGCGGGTCCCATTGAAGCTTCCGACGACGAAGGAAGCTCTACTGCATCGCTCGGCGGATGGTGAGAGATGAAAGTGTCACCATCGAGTTGCTCTCAATTCCTTGGCTGGGCAGGAACCCTACAAGCACAAGTATTCCGTAGCAGCTGTTACAAAAGAATAAATTCACACCTCCCATAACTCGACCTTTATATGGCACATACACTTACACTCCGACTAGAACAAGTCACCCGCATGGAATTCAGCAATTAATCTAACTACATTTTAATAATCAACTTGAGACACTGCTAAGGTTATGATTACATTCTATTGAAACAAATACTGTCAGCATTTCATGAAATATTATACTTTCAACTAAAACTCCACCACGTGGCGTGAATTACGTTAATTCATTTTTATCAATCTAGCTAGCTTTGGTTAAAAATTTCTTTGGCACATTTATTTTTACAAAACGTTAATTAACAAGACTAAATAATTAATAAGTATTCGCTTTAAATTAATATTAAATGTTTCACAAACGAATTCGCCACGTGCTTTACTAGCAAGTTTGCACAAGTTTGGGCACACGCACTCTTTTCTGTATCCAAATTCATCTAAATATTAAATACATTTAAACACGTTTCTCCTTATTTAAATAACAACATACAACAAAGAAACTTACCAGAGGCCCTTTATGAAATTAATTAACCATAGTAGAGGTAGCAGACATTACAAACAAAATTTTCTTCGTCGTCGGAGCACTGAAACGAACTGTATGAAGACAGGCGGAGCACTGAGCACAGTCAGTGCAGTCGGTCACGGCGTTTTTCACTCAACGAAACCAGCTGACCGGCACGTCAGCAGTCGTCGCACAGCCGGAATTCCACAAACCACTTAGCAGACGACATCGCCCGCGAAATGTGGACCGTATCGCAATAAATTAGCATTCGCCACGAAATTCATTTGAATACCGTGGCACAGTCATCGTAACTCACTGGATACTAATACCGGCTACATCGTCTATGAACTGTAGCCGAGATGAGAGTGTACCAGAAATGATGTCGGTTGTACGGCAGTCATTCCGATGTCATCGTAACTTACTGGATACTAATACCGGCTACATCGCCTATGAAGTGTAGGCGATATGAGAGTGTACCAGAGGTGATGTCTGTTGTACGGCAGTGAAGCCGATGTAATCGTAGCTTACTGGGTACTACTACCGGCTACATTATATATGAACTGTAGCTGAGAAAAAAGTGTACCAGATGTGACTTCTCTTGTACCGCATTCATGCTGATGCCATCGTAAGTTCCTGGGTACTTCTACCGGCTACATCACATGAACTGTAGCTGAGAGGAGAGTGTACCCCAGATATGATGTCTATTGTATCGCATTCATGCTGATGGCATCGTACCTTCTTTTGCAATACTACGGGCTAAATCTTATATGAACTGTATCCGCTAGGAGAGTGTACCAGATGTGACGTCTGTTGTATCGCATTCATGCTGATGCCATTGTAACTTCCTGGGTACTACTACCGGCTACATCGCATATGATCTGTAGCTGAGAGGAGAGTGTACCGGATGTGACGTTTATTGTATCGCATGACAGAGAATCATCCTACTATAACATAACAACCCGGAAATTATAACATACTTTAAGCCAGTTTTATGCTGGTTAGCCAGTTTTGTGTGCATAACACTTTATCATGTGTCGTTAGTCACTAGTCACGGAAACACGTAGTTGTTTTCAGGTCATCAGTCCACTGCACTTGAAAACGTAAAGGTAGGGAGACTAACATTACTTATTTAGAGACCTTTCGAAGAGATTATGAAACAAAGGAACACATGTTTCCACCGATCATAAAATCCTGACTTAACGACATGATTACAATGTAACGACTTAAATACAATGTAAACGACTTTCCCCTCGTGCACTTGCTGTCTTTGAAGTAAATACATGTTTACCTATATTGATTTAAATATCAATTGATTTAGCGCAATGTTGTAGTTACACTACTAATTGATTCTCGAGCGTAAAGTTTTTCTTTTCATTGAATTTGCCTTTACTTACTTAATTCAAGTATTAGCGACGAAGATAAATCCAGGCATTTTAGTCGTGTGTACGTTCTATCAAAATTTTGTTTTCGTAAAAATTACCCACATCATAATTTTGTTTCATGGTATCTGTGCCTCAGTAAACGGCCTCTTAGGTTTACTGTTTCAGATTGCTTCTTAAGACTTTGCAATGTTGTCTCTCTCATCTATGTAGTATACGATCTCTTTCTTGTGTGTACGGTGGTTCTGAATTTATTTAGTTTCTGTTTAAAGTTTTCTTCCTCATAGTTACATTATATTATTTCCAACTTGGAAATTTTAATGCAATTGTAAATAATTAACGATAGAGAATCAGTTGATTAATCAGGAATACTTAATCTCTTGATACTTTATTATTATAGTAATTTTTTTCATATTCTATTGTGCATTGTTTAAGTATAATTTGTTTTCTATGTTTAAATGTTTTTCAGTAAACTTAGATTATTTTCTTTTAAAATAGAACTTGAGTTTGATTGTTATATTGTGTAACGGCTACTAAGGCCGTTACACAAAATTTAAAAACTAAACCACTTGGCCTAGCGGAAGCGAAAAGTGTGCTGGAGCCCAGAGTGACAGGATTAGCAATGAACACTCTTGTAACCAGTAACAATTTGTATTAGTGCCATTTTCGTTAAGAACATCAATGAAGTTATCATAAAATATTTAGCTATAAGTCTTCCAAACAATTGGATTCTAGTATCATTTAACTTAACAACATCAATTTAAGTTATCGTAAAATATTTAGTTAAAATTTTATTTGAAACAGCTGGACTTCTGGTACCCTTTTGTTTAAGAGCATTTCTTTATGTTAGTATAAAATTTCAGTTACAGTTGATTTAAAACAGGTGGAGTTGTTGTTGACTGAAGTTTAATAATTGGAACGCTCCCACCTGTACTTGTTGAAGAACTCAAATGGTACCATGTAAACTAGTGTGCGATGAGTGCTGGTGGTGGTCCTTGAAGTGTGCAGAAGTTCCAGCTAGTCTCATTCCGGGCAGATGTCTTTAGGTGTTCTGTAGCAGTAGTATTTCTGGGCCTGACGGCTTCGGGGAGCATCCTGCTGCACTGCTCTGCAGACAGTGACCGATGTAAATGTCACTATCTCCGCATCCCATTTCTCCCGGCTGTACGGGGACCCTGAAACCCTTTACTAGCTTACGAAGTCATATGAAAGATCCACGAAACGCTTATCCCTGGGCCGTCAGACCACCAAAATCTCTATTGGAAGGTTGGCGACGAAATGAGAAAGAAGCCTATATCCTTCGATCCCACTATGCTACATAAGCTCAACCTGTTGCGAATTGCCGATCATAACCTTTGGCAAGCAATCCATCAACCCGCACCACAAGCAGCTGCTACGGTTTACCAGATAGCTTTGCCGTAGCGCAGACACGGCCTTAATAATCGAGTTAGCTGTGCCACCCAGCTGCTACGCGCTTTGGCAGCCTTTGACGGTTACATCACGCCGGGACAATTGTTAAATTTACATAGGGACATAGTGATTTAATGCAGAGTCCTGCCTTAAGGGTACCAAATCTGGCAAAAAAGAGCAACAAAATTTTGTATTTTATCATGTTAGGATATGCGATTACTTGTCTATCAATGAACGTCGAGTATGCAGAATTTGCTTGAAGTAAATACTTGTTTGCTGAAAACAATAAGAAATAAATTGAAATTCAACAAGATTTGAAACATATTAATTTATTAGTAATTTGTAATATTTCTGCAAATAACAAACTCTGCTCCTACTAGGCTATGTAGGCAGATGTATCTTCAGTTGAGGCATCAACGAGCGAGTCAGCAATCTACTCGGTACAAAATCCATAACCGCCACAGAACCAAATGGACAAAAAATATAACAGTTGGTCGAATTTCAAGAGTTTTTACAATTTTCTTGACCATCAAACTGGCCACAAAACAGAACTCAGGTCAAATGGACAATTAGCTTGTGACTGACGTATATACGATTTTCAACTCCGTCCAAATTAGTACAGTTTACACCACAGTTTAATTTTCTTAAAAATAAACTAAGAAAAAGTTGGATTAAAGAAATCCAAAAGGATTTAGAAAAAAATAATATACGCGCAGAAGAAGCAATTGAAAAAGAGAAGTTTTTCGGGCAAAAGTGTTAAAATGGAAGGAGCCCAGGGTAGGAGAGAGAAAAACGCACGTTTAAAGTTGCCTGAATACAGGAAGAAGAGACACAGTGGAAAGATGAAAGAATATTGGAGATAAAGAAAAGAACAGAGAGTAAAGAATTGAATTTGGCATGTGGTCCTTAGATGGCCGATACAAAAAAAAACTAAGGAAAGAGAGCTTAATAGAGAGATTAGCTGTGTCTACGTGTGATAACTATTAGTAGAAACTTTAATCGAGGGGGAGGGAGTTTCCTGAAATCGAGAATATGAGTTACTTATTTATTATTAAATTTTTGTATGCTACGTAGTTGTGAATAGTAGGCCTATTCTCATTAGTGGTTAGAATGTACAACGCGCTGAACGATATTGAGATAGGGAAAGAGAGAGTGAGAGATAGGGCGGGAGGGAGGGCGTGAGAGAGTGAGTGAGAGAAAGAGAGAACCCCCCCCCGAGCCCGCGGTCCTAGTCGGCTAGTCGTAAATCCGGCACTGCGTCCAAATGCATATCTTCATGTCTACGTAGTATCTCTAACCCATTTTTTTCTCTGTGTCCGTGTTTCTGAATCACAAGTAAACCGCTCACTTCACCCGTCTATTCTTCAAGTAAAATTCACTGTGTTACAGAAGAAAATTTCCCTTTTCCTGTACGACGAAAGCTTCCTTCGCTAAGTCTTTAGTGGAGATGTTCCCCAAGTATCTGTAGATGTTTTCTGTTGAGCATAGTTTGCAGAAAACGGCTATTCTTTTCTATCTACAGTGCCAACAGGTAGGCCTAATGTCTGGGCATATAAAAGAACAATAAAGCCACCAATAGGATGAGACAAGTAGGTGTTGGGCAGTGTAGGCTGTCTTATATGTCAGTGAAGGCAGTAAGGCTAGCATACGTTTCAGCCACCCCTCATTACCACGGGACGTTATCCCCGATGCTCACTTCCACAAGCTGAATCGACCTGAAGAATGAAAAGTGCGTCTTGATTTTATGATACACTCGGAAATCGAACGCGGACCCTATTGATTACTAACCAGGCGACATCCTATTGCTTTATTAAGCCACAGGATTTTTTACAATTTTTACAAATTTTTATTACAAATTACAAAATTTTTACACACCATTGTGATATTGTTCAGTATGGTTTCTTCTGCAAGTAGTGTATTGCATTTTTGCTGTTTCAATACCTTACGCACGTTTCACTGAAAAAATCATCAGAGGTTTTTAAGTCAATAACAATCGTAATTCTGTTAATATAGAAATTAACGAAAAATCGAGTTTGCTTCGATTTTAATCTAAAATAACGGATAATCTATTTAAGTCGATTAGTTAACGATTGTTTTAATTTGAATGAAGAAAGTTGTGTTAGTGGTTAAAATCACAAGCAGAATTATCACTGTTGCACACCACCATATAAAAACTATTCCGATTAGCGCTTTCAAGCTTCACAGCTCATCGTCAGATCGGAAATCAGATTGGGGTTTGAACACTTGTACGGAGTGACACTTCTACGGAGAGACATTTGTACGGAGCCTTTTCCTCTACCTGATGAGTCAGAAGTGGAATGTTGACACTTGTACGGAATGACCACTAACGACTGTTAATAACCGGTTTTGCAATTTACTAGGTAAATGTTAGCGTGTCAGTTTGACATGCTAGAACGCTGTGGTTAGAAGGGAGCTGGTGCTGAGTATTATACTTTTTTGTACAAATTGTAAGAGACATTCAGCCGACTTTGTGTCGTTTCCAGGGAACACAACGGGGAGGTAGTCTCTTTTCGTCCCCCATTTTTTAAAAATTTTATTTTGTTTTTTATTTTATTTAATTTATTTTATGTTATTTATTTTATTTTTTAATGCTTTAATTGAGTATTAAACTTATTTACAATATTTACATGATATATTTGCCAATGGTTTGACGTCGTCCTGTAGTAGCCTTTTTCTTTACTGTAATTTCTGTGAGTAAGCCACACAAGCCAGAAATGATTTTAAGTTGCCATCAACTTGGAGTCTTTGTAGTGCCTTTGAAATAGTCTCGTCGGTCTTCATTGCTGACTTCTTCCTTCTTTTCCCGTCCATATTTAAAACTAATCGGTCAAACTGGTGACCGTAGTACTCTGCGTCTTCTCGAAGATTTTTTATTAGCGAGTAAACATTAGGATGAACTCTTGAAATTAATCTGTTGATTCTTTGATTCCACCCTTCTGAGACGTTATTAGTGCGGTGGCGCCTTCCACTGCAGTTCCACATATCTCTTGGCGTATGCTCGTTATCGAGCCACTGGTCTACAAAATAGTCGTAGAACTCCTGAAGTTTTTGGTTTTCAGGCGAGCTCTCCTGAATACAGAGCCAACCATCGTCCAACATTTCTAGGGGAAGATGTGCCAGAGCTGAACACATTCTTATGTGACAGCGTATTTCTTCGTTTTCCTTGTAGGCAGAAACAAGGCCGCAATATTGCACTTTTTTCCACAAACATTGATTAAAGTGATAATTGCAACCCAAAATCTCTGTTTCAGGAAACAAACTTCTAGCTGAGTGGACGATAGCGATTTCGAAGTCCATCATGAGAGTTGTAGGGCTCCATCCAGGCACGTTGGTTTTTATAGCTTTGAAAAAACGATCATATGTTTCTCGTTTTTTGTTCGGTAGCAAGGCGTAGACAGCTGGAATTGTGTTTGTTTCCTCCCAAGAACTTCCAAGATCGGCGTGAATGACAAATAACTGTCCAAACTGCTTGCTCGAACTCTTGAAGGTTCCGTCGATAAAGAATGAAAGGCAGCTTGATAAAGATGATTTTCCATTTTCGCTGGCAAACACCAATATTCTGTCATTAGGTCCCCTGTTGTCATATTCGAGTAAAAAATTGCTACCGTCGTTCATAAGTAAATTATTTTCTTGAAGAATTATTTCTTCCGAATCGGTCGGATCTTTTATAGGTCCCATATTTTTTCGCCTAATGCGATGCAGCGATTGTTTGGCACTCCTATGTGATGGTAGCGATGTGACTAAGTCGTAGCCTCGATTGAAGAGCTGGCCTACATCTTCAGCATAAATAGTTGAAATTGTAGTGTCTGTTTCTCTTGCACGCTTTTTTGCGTTTACAAAATGTTTTCGCACTTCATTTGCTGCTTCATCCGGAATGCAAACATGGCTTCCTTCGCCTAAAACTGTGTTGTTTTTAGTTTTTAGTCTTCCTTTGTATTTATTCTTTATGAAGTTTATACAACGCCAATAAGTTGTATAATCCACTCTTCTTTGTTGGTATAATCCACTACATACTGATGCCCGTTGTAAATAACTAAAGGTTTTCCTTTGATGGTCTCGCTGAACTCCATATCTCCAAAATTATAGCACGCACACTACTTGACACTCGGATATCAACTGTAGTAATGAACTCTTCTTAGCGAGTGCCACCCCCCAACCATTACCTGCCTGCCACGCATTCCAACCCTTATAGTTCTCGCGTCAAAATTCTAAGAAATGCATTAGGCCGGGATTATACTGGCGCTGCACAGTGTAAGGGTTGAACACACTAAATGTATAGGCTATTTTCTGGGAATTGGCTGGCCAGCACCAGATTACTCTCCGTACAACTGTAACTTTCTAAATTTGTCATGCTTGGCCATTTCCGGGAATATTTTGGGCTCCGTATAAATGTCAACAAATTTCATTTCCGTACAAGTGTCGCTCCGTACAACTGTCACAACTTCAATCAGATTTCCGATCTGACGATGAGCTGTGAAGCTTGAAAGCGCTACTCGGAATAATTTTTATATGGTGGCGTGCAACGGTGATAATTCTGATTGTTTTAATGTTTATTTACTTAAGCAGCTGTTTTGTCGGTTATACTGGAATATTTAATGTATAAGCTATACTTCGTTTCTTTTTATTTATTTTAATAAATTTATAATTTTAAATAGATCATCTTGTTTTGTTTTTAAGTTTGTTCTGTAATTAATAAATATTTATTGACTTAAAACCTTCTGACGATGCTGATTATTTTCAGTGAAACGTGCGTCAGGTGTTGTTACAACAAAAACGCAATATTCTCTACCATTATTACCGAAGCTCTCCGGTCTTTCCCTTTTTCGCTCTCTCTTTTGTTAGTTGAAAGTTTTTCTATGGCGAACGATAACTGCCGCAAATTCAAACAGAATCGAATATTTGTTTGCATAGGCCTATGTGCCCGAGTTGTAGAGGACTCAAGGCCTACTGATTTTGGTGAAGATCGGTTAAGGGGAAAGGGTAGTTTACCTACAATGTTTTACGTTTTAACAAGAGTATAGTAGGCTACTTAATTTTGATAAAGTATCCTGAAAAGAAGGTCATAATAATCCACTGTAGAAAGGTGGATGAAATATCTATAAATGAAAAGGGTAGTTGACGGGAGGGGGTAATTTTCTATAAATGAAAATGACAGTTGAAGGGGAAGGGATAATATTTTATATGTGTAGGCATACTATTATACGTTATCGGCAACAAAGAAGTAGTTTCTATGGAAATATTTCACTTGAATTTGTCAAACATAAAACTCGATTTACAAGGAAGACGTGATTTACAATTTCTAACTTGTTAGAAATTATCGAACCGACTTCAACTAAATGATTTTTAATATAAATCTTAGAACATGGAAGTCATGTAGGCCTATGGTTCCTCCATACCATTTTTATCGTATTGTAATGTCACGCTGTCTTAACTTAATCTGTCTTACACACACACGTAGTCTACACACGCGATTCAGTTAACACAAAACGTGTAATAACGTTTTTATATTTTTGTCGCAAAAAAAAGAAATCTGTATGAATTATCGCTGTTTAATTAAAGCGCAAGGGCAAAACTACGGTGGCTCCAAAAAACAACAAGAACAGTGGAAAAATTCCCCTTTAAAGGGGAAAAATGGATCCCGCGTATATTTTCTACATATTTTCTGATTTTCGATGTTATAGCCTATAGGCCTACACAGAACTAACTTCATCATTCAAAACAGATTTGTTTTAATTAAGTGAATTACATTTTCATTTTAAAATTAGTAGGTAACTATATTACCGGAAACCAACTTTAAATTAACGCTTAGGCTACATTTTTGTACCAATTTCTGGACTGAAAATTCGCGTGGCTCCAAAAAACGACAAGAACAGAGCTTTTCTATAAAACAGCTGTTTATTAGGCTATCGCATGTATAAATAATTATAGGTCTACTCTTATACAAAAAAAAACAAACATAACTTCAAATGTTCCAGCGAGCGAGGGAGAGAGAGCTATAGAGAGAGAGAGAGAGAGAGAGAGAGAGAGAGAGAGAGAGAGAGAGAGAGAGAGAGAGAGAGAGAGAGAGAGAGAGAGAGAAGAGAGAGTTAAAATAATAATTAGAATTGTTTCTTGGAGCTACGCTCTCTGCCCCCTCAGAACAATTACCTACTTCAATACTGCTTTCGGGGCTTAATCAAAATAAAAGCCCCGATCGCAGCGTTCCGTATTTACGACCAACCAAATGCACTCGAAAAACCACGAACTACAAGCCCGCCCATTAATTTCTACGCTCTCCCCACCCAAACGCCACCCCACTACTACCTCCAACAACAACAGCATACCAAGTTGTTACCAAATAATTTCGGCCGTTCCATTATATATAAAAAAAGTAGCAAGATCATGGCTTAAAATATTTTGTTTTCGTTGAACGCAGAAACAAAACACCCTCGGAGAGTAGCCCTATATTATTAACTATTGTTTGGCGTGAAATACGTTCTTGCATTCATTTTCAGAATAAACATTTTTACACTTGATAAAAGCGAAACCATTTTTAAGACTTCTGGTGTAAACAAAACAAAAAAAAGAAAAAACGTAGAGAATACTATCTGTAAAATTATCTGTCAACGGTGTTGGGAAACGGTCGAGCCTGCGCACGCGAACGTAGTAATACAGCCTTGAGAAAACTATTGAAACGCCAAAACAAAAAGCGTTTGTCCCGGCACTCGATAAAAATTGCGCAACTCCGTAATTCGGCATAACCGACCGAAGATAATCGCATAGATTTTAAGCGACTCCGAGCCGCCGTAGATCAATAGGCTACCTACTCGCTGCGAAACGCTGAGGCTGGGAAAAACCGACTTGCGCTCTATCAGACCTGTGGTGAATAAATCACAACGTGACGATTAATAATTTCGATCTCTTCCTTTAATTTAGTTTACCTAATTTCACCCCCTCTCTAGAGATGTAGGCTATACTTTACAATTCCTATGTAAGTTTTATTTAAAATTTTGTCAGTTTGCTTTAACTTATTTAATACATCAGTAGAGAAAACAAAGTTTCAAAACCCACGTGTTAGAGGCCTAACAATCAATTATTATAATTTTGTTACCTGATAACATGCAGGACGTAACAGCCTTGGGTCCGTCTCCTCCTATATTGACGTATGTACTTAGAACCAATTCATCTCTGCAAGACACTAACTAAACTAGTTATTGATTTGCGCTTCCGGGCCATATAGACCTAATACTGCATCATATTTAAGTCACCAACTACTACTGCTACTACTACGACACACCAAATATATTCACCACTAAATCACTGTCTTTATATATAAATATATTATATACAATTAACTTGTTTTTATTAGTCAAAAAATTAATTTAAAAACACAATATTTCATAAACGTATAGGCCTATACACTCCTAAATAAGTTTAGACCTAAATTAAAAAAAGAAACAAAACGAAATAATGGCACAATGTCAGTACATCTTAGTAGGCCTATATAGGCTACACAATTTATATAATTTTCTCTTTTATAATTTTGTAGCAATTTTAATCACTGAGGCACTATAAATTTATTTCTCAGCCACGCCGCTATAGCTTGGACGTAAACGCAAGTCTGGAAGCTAACTAACAGACTGACTATGCACAATGCACATAATATAAGAACCTTCGGTCAGAAAGCTTCGCGTATCTTCCCCTCCGTCCGTTCAAACACTCACTTCCCCACCACCTTACTGGTTGTAGACTCACATTATATATTCATCACACACTACTATGGAGGGGTACCCCTCCACTGCACAGTGTTATGCGCCAAATACGATTCTACAGAAGACTTTTTTTTAAATTATGATAGGTATCCGGGCTGTTTGACCGTGGTCCCTGGTTTAAAACAAAACCAAACGTTTCGGCAGCTCCACTGGCTGCCATCATCAGTGGTATAAAATTTCTGCACTTTGGGTGTCTACGTGCAGGCCCACAGTACTGTGGTATAGACTAAAGCTGTCCTGCCATGCTACCTGTATAAATTCAGCAAAGTCCCACGTACAGGTAAAAATGACACCATCAACCAATCACAATAGAGATGGTGTATGATTGGCTCGCACCAAGCTATGCCATTATGTACTCACTTGTTTTCCAAGAAATACTGTGGGGAAGGCTGCTGATTTCCCGCGATGCTACCTGTGCTAATTGTTTACTAATTGCAACCCCCGCACAGGTAAGTACAGCATCACCGGACAATCAGAAACAAGAAGGTGTGTGAGAGGCTCGCATCGCGCCATGCCATAATGCACTTAATGAGATGCTTTCGCCCCGCCGATTCATAGAAGACAGAAGAGTCATCGTCTAGCTGCTGACTTCTTCACATCGAGGAGCTCTCTTCCGAGATTGACGTGGACTGCGGACTTCTAACGAAGAACGTTGCTGGCGGTTGGTACTCCCGCCCTAGCTTGCGCCGGCAGGAAGGTCTTCACGACTGAAGGTGTTGAAAACTACAGGATCACCTGCAGTGCCGGTACAGTAACATCAAGAGCGAAGCCAAGCTAGCTGCGGCCACGTATTAGTGGGTCGGGCGACCGCCTTCAGCGTCCCTTGTTAGGGCCGCGTGGCAGCAGACTCAACTAGTCCGGATAAATCGGTTGCTTCGGCTTGTGTTCGTGGTAGTTTTCGTGTGCGCGTGTGCGAGTCTCTTGACGGCAGTAGCCGTTCGCGGTCTGGTGTCGGCTGGTGTTTTACCGTGTGTAGTGTGCCTCCCGGTGCCAAAAGGCGGCTAAGTGCAGTGCAGTGGACCAGTGTTAGTGCTGTGTGGTGTTTGTGGCTTTCGAGAAGCTCCGGACCAGTGGACCTGTTGGGATTACTTCGTGGGATCGCTTCAGGTAAGCCTAGCCTAATTTACTGTTTTTGCCGCGGCTTTTGGAGGCATCGCCCGCTTAGCTTGGCGTAGGCTAAGTTAGGTCCCTGCCGGTAGCGGTCGGTCGCTTCGCTTAATCGTGGTGCGGCCTCCAATACCGGCGCTAAGCGGGTTAAGTATCCCAGTAGGAGGGCTTCGGCCCGAATACCTTTGCCAAAACGCGATGGGCGACCGTCGCGTTGCGGCCGGGCAGCGGAATGGTCCTGCTAAAGGCCAATCCAATGCTTTTTCAGTAGGCCCCGGCCCCGGCCCTGTCCCTGACTCGGTCGGATCGTGCAGTGGTCCTTCTCAGGGCCGCCAATCGGTCTCGGCCGTGTCGAACGTTGTCTCTGGGGGTACTCCTGCCCCGACGTGCACTACGTCCCAGCCCACGCCTGGGTCATCCTTTACTGTAGTGACATCTAAGAGAAAGCGGAGGAAACTACTTCGTGGAAGGGACAGTCTGCGCGTTAGCTGCGCCACGGACGAGGAGTACCGTGCCGTCTACCTGTTCTTACAGGCTAATGGACTCCAATTTCACACTTTCTCCTACGAGAAGGCGGCTCACGTCCGGCTCATTATTCGCGGCCTGGACGAGGAAACCGAACCCGACGAGGTGGCGGACGAGCTCCGCCAACTCGGCTTCCAGATTAAAGAGTGCATCAGGCTTTTTACCTCATACGGCACCAGGCGTAAGTTACCCCTCCTCCGGGTGATACTCCTAAAGGGGGAACAGGCGGACAGACTGCTGGGCCTGACCAGTCTTTGCGGGCTTCGCATAAAAGTTAAAAGGAGCCGCGAAACTGGCCACGTCCCGCAGTGCCATCGTTGCCAACGGTTCGGGCACGGCTCGGACAGCTGCCACAACGCAGAGGTCTGCGTCAGATGCGGAAAGCCGCATCCGACCAAGGCCTGTCAATTGCCGGCTGCGGGGCGCCGCTTTTGTATTAATTGCGGCGAACCTCACTCGGCAAATTACAGAGGATGCTGGGTTTTCCAGCAGCATCTGAGGCAGGCCGCGGACAGGAACAACCCTCTTGCCCGCCAGCAGCTTCCAGTCGTCCCGGATCGTGCTGCCTTTCCCCGTCTCCCGGAGAAGGTCAGCTCATCTGTGCCACAACCTTCCGCCCGACCTCGCCCACGTGCTCAGCAACGTGCATCGTCCCAACCTGCTCGGGAAGAGCATGCTACGCCAGCATCGGCCCTAGCTCAGCCCGTTCCAATGGACGAGGAACCTGCCCCGGAAGTAGACGAGCCAGTCTCTGAGAGGTCTGAATCTCCCCAACCCGCGGCTCGCTACAAACCCAAGTCTAGGAAGAAGAAGAAGCAGAAGAAACAGAAAAACGCTGCTCCCGCTCCCCCTGCCCAGAAACCGCAAACCAGACCGACGCAGCGCTCCGGCGCTGGGGTTGCTCGGCAGTCCAAAGTAGAGCCTCGCCCTGCAGCTGAAAGGACCGAGCGCCCACCCAGGAACACATCTCGGGTGAATTCAGCCCGCAGCTATGCTGCCGCCGCCCGCAGCGACCCTGCCCCATCTGCTTCATCGTCGTCCACATCCCCCTCAGCTCTAGCCGAGGTAAAATCTTTCTTCGAGGAATATGACCTCGAAGAAGTGGCCCGTCTGTATCGCTCCATTCGGGATCGCCTTCGCACGGCGACCCCGACTGAAAAGTTCCTCCTCCTCGCGGAAGCTGCAGCCACCATAGGTCTTCTGTAATGCTCCACGCTAACAGAATTACCTCCATCAAGCGCGACCTTTCCATTATAGCGTGGAACGCCAACAGCCTTCTGCCCAAACTCGAGGAACTTAGAGAGTTCCTAGCCCGTCGCAAACCCGACGTGCTTCTCCTCTCTGAGACCTGGCTTAGGGCACATGACAACGTGAGATTGCCCAACTATGCCTTTTACAGGGACGATAGACCTGGGTGGAACGCGGGGGGTGGTACGGCCATAGCGGTGAAACGCTGCATTGCACATCACCGCGTGGCCTTGCCTCCTCGCCAAAATATCGAGGCCACAGCCGTTGAACTCTCCGGAGTTCTCGGAGGTGTCCTCCTGGTTTCGGCTTACAAACCGCCGACCAAACCAGTTCTAGACGCCGACCTGTCCGCAATTTTCAGTGCGCATAGGAAGGTAATTCTTGCAGGTGACCTGAACTGCAAACACCCGACTGGGGTAGTCGATTGACTACGCCATCCGGGAGGGGGCTTAGCAGGTACCTACACGACCACCACCTACGGGCCTACGGACCCGGACAACCGACGCACTATCCCCTCCGACCTGGAGCACGACCTGACATACTAGACATTGCAGTTGTCAAGGGAGTTGTCAACCAGATTGAGGTGTCCGTGTTAACGGAACTGTCCTCTGACCATTGTCCCATCGAGGTGCACGTACCTACCCGTCACACGATTGGGAGAACAGCGCGACGAGTGGTCGAGTGGGACCGCTTCGGGCCTGCCTTTTGTCGCAGGCTTCCCGAGGAGGTTCCGCTTGATACCACTCAGCACATCGACGAGGCGGTCGCCTTGTTCGATGATGCCGTGGTCTCTTCCGTCGGCGTGTGCTCACGGATGAAGCCTAATCTCACGCCCGTTTATCACCGGATCCCAGAAGAAGTCCGTCTTCTCGCTTTAGAGAAGAACATACTTCGGAGACGGTGGCAGCGGACACGAGATTCGGACGACAAGGCCAGCTTCAATCGGGCGGCCGGCAAGTTACGTCGTGACTTGCAGGCCTTCCGACGAAGCTGCTGGGAATTTACGGTCGCCAAAATGGCAGATGATGCACCGGAGGGGGACTCCTCCGTTTACAGGATACCTACCGCGATGACCGGGAAGAGGGGCCGTCCTCCACTCCCGGCCATCAACGGGCCTGGTGGACATCCCCTTGCCAAGCCGGACGAGAAATCAGAGTTCCTGGCCGGGTACGTGGAGCGTCAATTTGCTCCTAACCCGTCCGGGGACCCAGACTCCGACGAGGAGATGGAAGCCGAAGTTGAGGCTTCTCTCGGCAGCCCGATCACCTCCGAACCTGAACCCACTTCGGTGGAAGAGGTAACGGAGAGGCTTTTAGCGCTTCGACCCCGGAAGAGCCCTGGACCGGACGGTGTTACTAACACCGCCCTACAGAGACTTCCGGACCGGGGAGTTCGCTTCCTGGTCGATTTGTTCAATGCCTGCTTCCGATTCGCCTACTTTCCTAAGAAATGGCGTTCGGCTACGGTCACGATGATCCCGAAGCCGGGAAAAGACCACAAGTTCGCCGAGAACCTCCGGCCTATCAGCCTGCTGTCGTCCACTTCGAAATTCTTCGAACGACTAGTCCAGCGGCGGCTAATGGATCACCTTCAACGGTTCGATATTCTGGTCCCCGAGCAATTCGGTTTTTGTGCTGGGCACTCCTCGACGCATCAATTGATGCGTTTCGTGGAGACCGTGGCCGAGGCCGGTTCCTCGCGGGAGCAGACCGTCGCCGTTTTCCTTGATGTCGAGAAGGCTTTCGATCGTGTTTGGCATCCAGGCCTACTTTACAAACTCACGGAGATTCTGCTTCCGGATTGCTACCTTCATCTGATTGCTAGCTTTCTTCGGAACAGAACCTTTCGCGTGAGAGTTGATAACACCCTTTCTTCGGAAAGGGCTATTACTGCTGGTGTCCCTCAGGGAAGCGTCTTGGGCCCCCTGCTTTTCTCTGTGTACGTCAACAACGTGCCCAAGTTGCCTGGCACCAGGTTGGCCATGTTCGCCGACGACACGGCAGTGTATGCTGTCGATCGTCGTGCTGAGACGGCCGTTATCTGGCTCCAGGAACAATTGGACGTATACGTTGAGTGGGCAGAGAAATGGAGAGTTGCCATCAACGCATCCAAGAGCACAGCAGTAGTCTTCTCCAGACGCTTTAGGCTCCCCGACAGACTCTACGTAGGCGACACACTTCTGCCCTGGTCTCGAGATGTCAGGTACCTCAGGGTTCACCTCGACCGACGTCTCACCTGGCGGACACACTCTGCGCAAGTAGCCCGAAAGACCGCCCATCGACTTTATCAACTCCGTCCCATCCTTTGTAGCAACGCCATGACCCGCCGCCTAGGGAAGCTTATCGTCTCCACTTATGTGGCGCCGATGGTTACCTACGCGATGCCCGTTTGGGGCTACTTGGCCAAGACCCATAAGCGAAAGCTTCAGTCTCTCCTCGACCGAGGGTTACGCTGGGCATGCAAAGCCCATTATCTGACATCTAATAAAACCATCTTTGACTCCCTGCGTGTCCGTTCCCTGGACGCCACTATACGGACACTGTCCCGAAAATTCTATCATCGCTCCGCCCGATTCCAGGGCAACCATCTCATTAGCGCCCTCGGTCGCTACCAATCTGTGCCAGAGAATCTTGGACCCGGCCTCGGCGAACACTCACCCTCAATTAAATATTAATTGAAAACCCACGGCCGGTAGCAGGCCACACCCTCAATCCACAATATCAGTAGTCCCTACGGCAGGAGCTCTTCTGAAGCTCGGAACGTAGTGCACGAGCGGGCGACGGGCAAGCCCTTTGTCCCGCACAGCCCCTGACCCTGCTGCGCCGATTCATAGAGACAGCAGAGAGCAGACCATTCTTCGTCTAGCTGCTGACTTCATCACATCGAGGCGCTCTCTTCCGAGATTGACGTGGACTGCGGACTTCTAGCGGAGAACGTTGCTGGCGGTTGGTACTCCCGCCCTAGCTTGCGCCGGCAGAAAGGTCTTCACGGCTGAAGGTGTTGAAAACTACAGGATCACCTGCAGTGCCGGTCCAGTAACGCCAAGAATGAAGCTAAGCTAGCTGCGGCCACGCATTAGTGGGTCGTGCGACCGCCTTCAGCGTCCCTTGTTAGGGCCGCGTGGCAGCAGACTCGACTAGTCCGGTTAAATCGGTTGCTTTGACTTGTGTACGCGGTAGTGTTCGTGTGCGCGTGTGCGAGTCTCTTGACGGCGGGAGCCGTTCGCGGTCTGGTGTCGGCTGGTGTTTACCGAGTGTAGTGTGCCAATCCGAAGCCAAAGGCGGCAAAAGTGCAGTGGACCAGTGTAAGTGCTGTGTGGTGTTTGTGGCTTTCGCGAAGCTCCGGATCAGTGGACCTGTTTGGGATTACTTCGTGGGATCACACCAGGTAAGGCCCATTTACAGTTTCTCCCGGTTTTTGGTGGCATCGCCCGCTTAGCTTGGCGTAGGCTAAGTTAGGTCCCTGCCGGTAGCGGTCGGTCGCTTCGCCTAGTCGTGTTGCGGCCTCCAATACCGGCGCTAAGCGGGTTAACGATCCCAGTAGGAGGGCTTCGGCCCAAATACCTTTGCCAAAACGCGATGAGCGACCGTCGCGTTGCGGCCGGGCAGCGGACTGATCCTGCTAAGGGCCAATCCAATGCTACAACTGTAGGCCCCGACCCTGTCCCTGACTCGGTCGGATCGTGCAGTGGTCCTTCTCAGGGCCACCACTCGGTCTCGGCCGGGTCCCAATCAGTCAATAGAGGTACTCCTGCCCCGACGTGCACTACGTCCCAGCCCACGCCTGGGTCATTCTTTACTGTAGTGACATCGAAGAAAAAGCGGAAAGCGGAGGAAACTCCGCTCCCCGATGAACCGGAGCTAGATCTAGATGCTCCTTCCCGTAGAAGCCGCCCTCCGCCCCTGTTCGTCAACGGCGTCAAGAACGTCGTTAACTTTTCCAGACGCCTCCGGCTCGGCGTTCGTCTCTCGGCGGACGTGCAGATGTCTCTTCGTGGAAGGGACTGTCTGCGCGTTAGCTGCGCGACGGACGAAGAGTACCGTGCCGTCTACTTGTTTTTACAAGGTAATAGCCTGCAATTTCATACTTTCACGTACGAGAAGGCGGCTCATGTCCGGCTGATTATTCGCGGCCTGGACGAGGACACCGATCCAGACGAGGTGGCGGACGAGCTCCGCCAACTCGGTTTCCCGATCAAAGAGAGTATTAGGCTCTACACCACTTACGGACCCAGGCGTCAGTTACCCTTCCTCCGGGTGATCATCCTGAAGGGGGAACAGGCAGACAGACTGCTGGGCCTGACCAGTCTTTGCGGGCTGAAAATAAAAGTTGAAAGGAGCCGCGAAGCTGGCCACGTCCCGCATTGCCATCGTTGCCAACGGTTCGGGCACGGCTCGGACAGCTGCCATAACGCTGAGGCCTGCGTAAGATGCGGGAAGCTGCATCCGACCAAGGCCTGTCAATTGCCGGCTGCGGGGCGCCGCTTTTGCATTAATTGCGGCGAACCTCACTCGGCAAATTACCTAGGATGCTGGGTTATCCAGCAGCATCTGAGGCAGGCCGCGGACAGGAACAACCCTCCTGCCCGCCAGCAGCTTCCAGTCGTCCCGGATCGTGCTGCCTTTCCCCGTCTCCCGGAGAAGGTCAGCTCATCTGTGCCACGACCTCCCCCCGCCCGTCCTCGCCCACGTGCTCAGCCACGTGCATCGTCCCCACCTGCTCGGGAAGAGCATGCTACGCCAGCATCGGCCCTAGATCAGCCCGTTCCAATGGACGAGGAACCTGCCCCGGAAGTAGTCGAGCGAGTCCCGGAGAGGTCAGAATCTCCCCAACCCGCGGCTCGCTACAGGCCTAAGAATGGGAAGAAAAAGAACCAGAAGAACCAGAAAAACGCTGCTCCCGCTCCGCCTGCCCAGAAACCGCAAACCAGACCAACGCAGCGCTCCGGCGCTGGGGTTGCTCGGCAGTCCACAGTAGAGCCCCGTCCTGCAGCTGAAAGGACCGAGCGCCCACCCAGGAACACATCTCGGGTGAACTCAGCCCGCAGCTATGCTGCCGCCGCCCGCAGCGACCCTGCCCCATCTGCTTCGTCGTCGTCCACATCGCCCTCAGCTCTAGCCGAGGTAAAGTCTTTCCTCGAGGAATATGACCTCGAAGAAGTGGCCCATCTTTATCGATCCATCCGGGAACGTCTTCATACGGCGACCCCGACTGAAAAGTTTCTCCTCCTCGCGGAAGCTGCAGCCGCCATAGGTCTTCTGTAATGCTCCACGCTAACAGAATTACCTCCAATAAGCGCGACCTTTCCATTATAGCGTGGAACGCCAACAGCCTTCTGCCCAAACTGGAGTAACTTAGAGAGTTCCTAGCCCGTCGCAAGCCCGACGTGCTTCTCCTCTCTGAGACCTGGCTTAGGGCCAATAACAACGTGAGATTGCCCAACTATGCGTTTTACAGGGACGATAGACCTGGGCGGAACGCTGGGGTGTGGCACGGCGATAGCGGTGAAACGTTGCATTGCACATCACCGCGTGGTCTTGCCTCCTCGCCAAAATATCGAGGCCACAGCCGTTGAACTCTCCGGAGTTCTCGGAGGTGTCCTCCTGGTTTCGGCTTACAAGCCGCCGACCAAACCAGTTCTAGACGCCGACCTGTCCGCAATTTTCAGTGCGCATAGGAAGGTAATTCTTGCAGGTGACCTGAACTGCAAACACCCCGACTGGGGTAGTCGACTGACTACGCCATCCGGGAGGGCGCTTAGCAGGTACCTTCACGACCACCACCTACGAGCCTACGGACCCGGACAACCGACGCACTATCCCCTCCGACCTGGAGCCCGACCTGACATACTAGACATTGCAGTTGTCAAGGGAGTTGTCAACCAGATTGAGGTATCCGTGTTAACGGAACTGTCCTCTGACCATTGTCCCATCGAGGTGCACGTACCTACCCGTCACACGATTGGGAGAGCAGCGCGACGAGTGGTCGAGTGGGACCACTTCGGGCCTGCCTTTTGTCGCAGGCTTCCCGAGGAGGTCCCGCTTGATACCACTCAGCACATCGACGAGGCGGTCGCCTTGTTCGATGATGCCGTGGTCTCTTCCGTCGGCGTGTGCTCACGGATGAAGCCTAATCTCACGCCCTATTAATCACCTGATCCCAGAAGAAGTCCGTCTTCTCGCTTTAGAGAAGAACAGACTTCGGAGACGGTGGCAGCGGACGCGAGATCCGGACGACAAGGCCAGCTTCAATCGGGCGGCCGGCAAGTTACGTCGTGACTTGCAGGCCTTCCGACGAAGCTGCTGGGAATTTACGGTCGCCAAAATGGCAGATGATGCACCGGAGGGGGACTCCTCCGTTTACAGGATACCTACCGCGATGACCGGGAAGAGGCGCCGTCCTCCACTCCCGGCCATCAACGGGCCTGGTGGACATCCCCTTGCCAAACCGGACGAGAAATCAGAGTTCCTGGCCGGGTACCTGGAGCTTCAATTTGCTCCTAACCCGTCCGGGGACCCAGAGTCCGACGAGGAGATAGAAGCCGAAGTTGAGGCTTCTCTCGGTAGCCCGATCACATCCGAACCTGAACCCACTTCGGTGGAAGAGGTAACGGACAGGGTTTTAGCGCTTCGGCCCCGGAAGAGCCCTGGACTGGACGGTGTTACTAACACCGCCCTACAGAGACTTCCGGACCGGGGAGTTCGCTTCCTGGTCGATTTGTTCAATGCCTGCTTCCGATTCGCCTACTTTCCTAAGAAATGGCGTTCGGCTACGGTCACGATGATCCCGAAGCCGGGAAAAGACCACAAGTTCGCCGAGAACCTCCGGTCTACCAGCCTGCTATCGTCCACTTCGAAAGTCTTCGAACGACTAGTCCAGCGGCGGCTAACGGATCACCTTCAACGGTTCGATATTCTGGTCCCCGAGCAATTCGGTTTTCGTGCTGGGCGCTCCTCGACGCATCAATTGATGCGTTTCGTGGAGACCGTGACCGAGGCCGGTTGCTCGCGTGAGCAGACCGTCGCCGTTTTCCTTGATGTCGAGAAGGCTTTCGATCGTGTTTGGCATCCAGGCCTACTTTACAAACTCACGGAGATTCTGCTTCCGGATTGCTACCTTCATCTTATTGCTAGCTTTCTTCGGAACAGAACCTTTCGCGTGAGAGTAGATAACACCCTTTCTTCGGAAAGGACTATTACTGCTGGTGTACCTCAGGGAAGCGTCTTGGGCCCCCTGCTTTTCTCTGTGTACGTCAACGACATGCCTAAGTTGCCTGGCACCAGGTTGGCCATGTTCGCCGACGACACGGCAGTGTACGCTGTCGATCGTCGTGCTGAGACGGCCGTTATCTGGCTCCAGGGACAATTGGACGAATACGTTGAGTGGGCAGAGAAATGGAGAGTTGCCATCAACGCAGCCAAGAGCACAGCAGTAGTCTTCTCCAGACGCTTTAGGCTCCCCGACAGACTCTACGTAGGCGATACACTTCTGCCCTGGTCTCGAGAGGTCAGGTACCTCGGGTTTCACCTCGACCGACGTCTCACCTGGCGGACACACTCTGCGCAAGTAGCCCGAAAGACCGCCCATCGTCTTTATCAACTCCGACCCATACTATGTAGCAACGCCATGACCCGCCGTCTAGGGAAGCTTATCGTTTCCATTTATGTGGCGCCGATGGTTACCTACGCGATGTCCGTTTGGGGCTACTTGGCCAAGACCCATAAGCGAAAGCTTCAGTCTCTCCTCGACCGAGGATTGCGCTGGGCATGCAAAGCCCATTATCTGACATCAAACAAAACTATCCGTGACTCCCTGCGTGTCCGTTCCCTGGACGCCACTATACGGACACTGTCCCGAAAATTCTATCGTCGCTCCGCCCGATTCCAGGGCAACCATCTCATTAGCGCCCTCGGTCGCTACCAATCTGTGCCAGGAGAATCTTGGACCCGGCCTCGGCGAACACTCACCCTCAATTAAATAATTAATAGAAAACCCACGGCCGGTAGCAGGCCACACCCTAAACCCAGAATATCAGTAGCCCCTACGGCAGGAGCTCTTCTGAAGCTCGGGACGTAGTACACGAGCGGGCGACGGGCAAGCCCTTTGTCCCGCACAGCCACTGACCCTGCTGCCGATTCATAGCGATCGCAGCATGCTTCTGAAGCAAGACGGACTCCATATGAAGACGAGGGAAGTAATCACTCACCGCCGACAAGAGTTTCGTCTCATCGAAACATCGAAACGGATCCGATGGTCGGCATTGGCGAGCGCGTGTTCGGCCACGGCAGAATTCTCCGGCTGTCCCAGTCTACAGTAACGGCTATATTCACCCACGCGTGTGCGGTCGCTGCGCTTCGTGGTACCAATGTACACCTGGCCGCATGAGCAGGGAACTCCGTACACACCGCACGATGACAGCGGGTCTCGGACATTCTTCGTCGGCCGCAAGAACTGGTGTATCTTCCTTGTCGGCTAGAATACTGGCCTCACACCGTGCCGACTGAGCAGCCTACCAATGTGGTCCGCCACCCCATGAATGTAGGGCAACGCCGCGAAACCGACGGTCTCCCGTGAATCCACTTCCGGCCTGGCTGTTCTTCTCGGCCGGACCGCACGTCTCACCTCCCCGACGGAATACCCACTGGCCTGCAGCGCTAGTTCGAGGTGCCGCAGCTCATCATCGAGGTACCGGGGCTCGCATGTCCTCCTAGCCCGGTCCACCAAGGTCTTCAACACCGCCCTCTTCTGGCTGGGATGGTGGTTCGACTGTTTATGGAGATAGCGGTTAGTGTGCGTCGGTTTTCTATAAACTTTATGTCCGAGGCTGTCATCGGTCCTTCTAAGGACCAACACGTCCAGAAAAGCCAGCTGATTGTCGGTCTCCCTCTCAACGGTAAACTGTATCCGTGGGTGAACCTGATTGAGATGTGCCAGGAACCTGCCGAGTTCTTCATCTCCATAGCTCCAGATAACAAATGTGTCATCAACATACCGGAACCAGCACCTCGGCTTCAGCGGAAAAGATGTAATTGCCCGCTGTTCGAACCTTTCCATATAAAAGTTCGCCACCACAGGACTGAGTGGACTCCCCATGGCCACACCATCAATCATTTCAAAGAACTCACCGCCGTACTAAAAATATGTAGTTTTCAGAACATGCCGGAAAAGCGCTGTAATGTCTGCCGGGAAAAGGTTAGCTAAGTGGCCAAGGACATCATCTACGGGCACCATGGTGAACAACGAAACCACGTCAAAGTGACCATTATGTCTCCAGGCTGCAACGACAACCCACCGAGCCTTTCAAGAAAGTGTGTTGAATCCCTCACATATGACTCCGTACCACCTATATGTGGCCGGAGAAGCTCGGTCAAGTGTTTAGCGAGATGGTAGGTTGGAGATCCTATGGCGCTGACGATGGGTCTGAGCGGGACGTCCGGCTTGTGGATTTTGGGGAGCCCATAAAGCCTAGGTGGAAGGGCTTCCGAACACCGGACGGCTGCCTTTACATCAGGCTCCAAGGAAGACCGCTTAACCAGAAAATCGGTCCTTTTTAGGACCACTGCGGTCGGATCTCTTCGCAGTTTTTTGTAGTTTTCTGGGTCCAGCAGTTCCCCGATCTTCCGTTGGTAGTCTTCGGTGTTCATTACAACAGTAGCACTCCCCTTATCCGCCGGTAATATATCCGTGGGTGCAACTTTACCTTTATAATGGAACTCTTTTATCTTTGACTTGTATAATGATACATTGTTTCTTCATACGGTACTTCACTTATAAATGCTTCCGTTTTATTTATGTATTCGTTCTTTTTCAGTAGCACCATTGTATTTCCTCTGTCTGCCTTCGTATTTATAATATCATTCATTTGATTTTGTTTTAAGTTTAGTTACGGTTGATCTAATTTTTGTTCATTTCTTGAGTTATACAAATTTTTCTTAAATATTTTATTTACTACGTTAATAAATATAATATTGATGTATAATTCAGTTTAGAAACATTGCTATTGATATATGATTAAAGTACCCGATTTTGATAACACTCATATATTGTATAAAAGTTTTAGAAAAACTGTTCCAGTAATTCTTGAGAAAATAGATAATCTCAATGTACAAGAAAAACAAGTTTTTAGTAAATAGTAAAAACGGTAAAAAATATACTATATGATTGTAATTTCAATACATTCAAAGGTCATAAGCGAGAGATTTTTCTAATTTATCCTCATGTTTATCATCTTTAATATTTGTTGTCTCATTGTTTCTTCATCGTTAACACTAGAAGGATTTCTATACCACTGTCCATTGTTTATTGTCCAGTTGTTCTGTAGCTTGGACAGCTGTAATTGGCTCAGTTACACACTGAGTTCAAAATTTCGTACTTTGAAATGGTTTGGTTTTGTTTGTTTCTATCTTTCTCTTTGCCGCAATCTACCATTTCTCTCCTCTACTGTGTCGTTACTTGACCTCTATTGGGTTTACACCTATCAGATACGGTCTATCCAACTTTTTTTGTTGAAACCTCAGAGTTTTGAATTGTTTACCTGTACCCAAATACAAAGTAGATTTTCAAAGTAATCCAGCAGCTTTGTTATGGTATCTTTCAATTACCACAACCCTATAGTGTGGAATTATAAAAATAATGCATTCATTCAAACGTTTTGGCGTTCTGAAAAAGCAAATTAGTTTTCGTTAGGAGAGTAAAACAATAAATTGTAAGGTATTAAAAAAGTGCTTTATTAGAAATTTAAGCTTCGGTTTTCAAAAGTATTTCATACAGTAAGAAATATAGAAAGATCTGAATAGGTTTTTAGAAGCTGGTTAATTTTGACTCGGATACAGCGAAGGCTGTGGCTAAGAATATAAGTGTTCACGCTCGCATACAGCGAAAAAGTAGGTTTTAGAAGTTGGTTAATTTTGACTCGGATAAAGCGAAGCACACGAACAGGTATGTATACAGGATTGTACTTACACATATAGAGAAAATAAGTAGTTATTATTTGTTGGTTCATATTGTTTCGGTTAAAGCAAAGAACAATGATAGGTAGGCCTATGTATACTCAAATGTACTCAAACGCATAAGGAATATTATCCTACCTAGGTTATAGATGTTGGTTAATTTTGTTTCGGATAAAGCGAAGGCTCTGGCTAAGAATATAAGTTTTCACGCTCGCATACAGGGAATAAGTAGGTTATAGAAGTTGGTTAATTTTGTTTCGGATAAAGCGAAGGCTCTGGCTAAGAATATAAGTTTTTACGCTCGCATACAGGGAATAAGTAGGTTATAGAAGTTGGTTAATTTTGTTTCGGATAAAGCGAAGGCTGTGACTCAGAATATAAATGTTTACGCTCGCATACAGGGAATAAGTTTTGAAGCTGGTTAATTTTGACTCGGATAAAGCGAAGCACACGAACAATGTATATACAGGATTCTACTCACACATATACAGAAAATATGTAGTCATTATTTATTGGTTAATTTTGATTCGGATAAAGCGAAGCACCCGGACAGTATGAATACTCAAGTATACAGCAAATCTGGCCAGACTTTACCATGACATCGGTGCAATACTAAATCAACTCGTTTATTGGTGTTAAAGGGTACAATTGTTGGTCAACTGTTTGTAGCTTCTGCTGTGAATTCGTTTGTATATTTGTTGATTATAACCGTTTCCCAAACTTGGCAGGCAGAGTCTGTCGGTTTTTTTTATCTCAATAGTATGCGGTCATTACTGTGATAACGGATACTGGTTTGACTCTGTTCTGATTGGGTGTGAGAAATATGATTCACATTGATTAATATAGCCTGGCGGTTTTCTGATTAAACGTAATATTTGGTGTTCTAATAACTCTCCCTTAAAATATTTTACCAATCTGTATTTTCAGAATATTCGGGCCTATTTCTTTTGCCCAAAAATTGAAGGATTCTGGTTTATATTCTTTTTCGAAAGCCAGTTCTCAGAACGTTTTCCTAATGTCCATTTATTATAAAAATATAAACTAAACACAGAATATTCCGACTCATCTACCTGATTCCTTAGATATGATTTCTTGGATAGATTCTCTGAGTATCTTTTTAGCTCCTCCTCCAATTTTCTGTTCGACCCAGCACTTAAGAGACTTCTCTCGTGTCAAGTTCCGGAAACTTCTTCTCTTAGTCCATTCGCTTTCTTAGGCCTTAATCCATAAAAAACAGTCCTCATTTCAATATGTTGCGACTCCATAACAATGAGAGGTTTACCAAATCAGAGTCGTTAGACCTGCGCTCAACCCCTGAACATGGAGGACCAGGAGATTTGATTTTGGAGTTGCCCGCTCCTAGCCCTAGCCTGACCTAACCCTGTTTTATCTCAGAAAGTCTTAGGAGAACCTAGACTATTAGGTACCATCCTCCTTCCGTGCAAGGCAGCACAGGGCAGAGCTTATTTAATAGCGGCGTTTACTCGCCACGACACACAGCATCGTCATTGGCTATTGTGGTTTTGGTGAGTGTGACCTCACCACGAGCACCCTCGCCACGCTATGCTGGAACTGTCTCCTCGCACTGAGACTGCTTAATTTGAGTTTCCCCTTATTCACAGCTGTCCACCACGTCTGACGAAACTTTTGCTACCCGCCACCTGCGACCCACCCAGTATCTGAGACTCGACCTGTGGTAGTTTTTTAATGAAAATGCCAATCATTGTTTTATAAAAACACTAAGTAGCCAGAGGCGGCTCAAGTCAAGTGGAGGCCCCAAGCGGTAAAAATTTTGGGGCCCTCAAACTCGAGTTAGAAATAGAAGTTGCAAGAAAACCCTCATAAACTTATTAACAAAAAAGAAAAGTAATGAAAATTTTCATACCGTTACACATTAAATAAATAAGTGTTTTACAATTACACTCATTTATTTCAAATCCGTGTTTCATTTATTAATGTGTTAAAACTATAAACCATTATTTTTATGTTTTTAATATCACTGTATTGCAATCATTTAGTTAAATTATTATATGTTTACATTCATCAAATAGAGTATTGCTTTCTTTACAAAATTTACTAAAACCTAAAATAATCTTTCGTAACTTTACACATGAAAGCATTAGGTATTTTCACACTTTTAACATTGATGGTGTATTCAAAATATCTGGAACGTAATGTGGTATAACTCCCTGACATACCCTGGCGGTTTCAAGAAATTTCCCTGACATACGGAAAGTTCAGAAAGATTACACACATTTGTTAAATAATTATTTTTTTATTAATTAGGCCTACAATACGTTCATATTAAATGTAAGATATAAAACACAGAGTATTACTAAACATGGATATACTTAATATTTACTTGTACTTAAGTATATACTTAACATTTAAATATAAAAAGTTAAACATTCGTTTGATTATGCAAAACAAAAATGTCTTATTTAACATAGACAGGACAGCTTCACTTCACTTTCAGTATGCAGAGGAACAAATTAATATGTAATTATTATTTACAGAAACACTAGCTATTGGTTACTTAAAGAATCTTGTAAGCCCCTAATTTTTAAATTATGAATTTCCGTCTTGCTTTATTTCTTGCAAAATCATCAATTATTTTGTCAGTGTCAGTGCGGTTTAAAATTTCCTGCTCTATATACAAAATGGCCAAGTTATTTAGTCTTTCTTCTCCCATTGTATTTCTTAAATAATTTTTTACTCTCTTTAAAGCAGAAAATGATCTTTCTCCGGACGCATTAGATAAGGGAATTGTTAGAAAAATCTTCAATAATATTTCAATATTCGGAAATGTGCAAGACATTTCTTTGGCGGCTCGATATATGTGATATCTATCGACACATTCGACACCACTATCACACGAGAAACCTAAGATGTCTGGATTGTCTGGTGTGGTTTTTATGGTGTCCTCGTTTTCTTTTAGAAATATTAAGAAATGGTCCAATTCATCTTCCAAAGTACAAACATCAACGTCATTTTTGTACATATCCTTTTTAACGCTTTCTTTCTTTCCTCTGTTGACAATTTCCAGTCAAAAAATATACGAAAAGGCTCTAGAACAACTTCATACTTCTGAGCTCTTTGAGATAGTTGTGCCTTAGTGTTATCACATATGACATAAAGTGAATTGACTTTAAAATCTTCTCTAATTGTAATTGTGAATTCATGTCCGACATCTTTGTTTTCATCAAAAAACACGTTTCTCTTTCGTCGTCTGCGAGTTTGTTCATCTTCCACACTAAATGATAGCTCTGATAAATCAGTTGCCTCTTTTTCTACTTTTTCATATTCTTCTCGGAAATTATTGATAAAATTTTCTAATGACTTCAGTAGGATAGATCCTTTGAATAGTTCGCACTCTACTGATTGCAGTGATTTACTAGTAGCATTTATTCTTTGCAAAATAGTATTCCAAATCGCTGTCATTAGGGCGGTTTCATATTTCTCCATTTTCTTTAGAAGTGAAGTCGCCTCCACTATCGTAACTTGTTTTTCTTCTTCTGAATTACAAATTTCATTTAAAGCCTCTTTTATATGGGCGAAGCCAAGTTTTATAGCTAATACAGCGTCTGCTCTTGCTGACCATCTTGTATCAGAAACTCTTTTCAGTGAGACGGATTTTTTATCTTTACACATTTCTAGTTTACTCGTTAAAATTTTCCAGCGATGAGTTGACGCAGAGGAAAATGTGAATAACTTCTTGTTCCAAGTATGAAGAGTTGTGTTTATCTATGGGAATGAATCCCAAAAAACATTGCTTTATATTACCAGACGATGAAACATATCTTATCACAAAAGTAAGTTGGTCGACATGAGAAATATCGGGAGTGGAGTCAACAATTATACTATAATAAATCGCAGATTTGATTTCTTCAATTATTTCAGCTCTTACTTGATTGCCAATAAGGCCTACAAATTCGTCACAAATATTGTGAGATAAATAGTTCACATTTCCTCGTCCTTGGTTGGCATATTTATGTAGATGGAATTTTAAGAACTCATCGTATTCGCTTAGGTATTCCAAGCAGGTTAAAGTTAAATAATTTCCTTTCCTATTGGAATCTCTGCCTTCATCGTGACCCCTAAATCCTAATCCTAAGCGACTCAATAATTTTATTGTTGACACAATTCTTTTCAAAAGTTCTCTCCACTAACATTCTTCTTTTTCCTTTTCCTGTAATAGTTGAGTATCAATTCTATTAAATTTGGTTGATTTGTTGTACAGAATACACATGGCTGACATGTGTTCTTTTGAAACTTCGTGGTCCGATAAAATAACAGTAATTGATCTCCAATTTTGCAAACCAGTTATTAATTTAGACTTTGATTTTGAAAAGAGTTTGCAAGGGTAGCAGTAAACACTTTTGCTTGTTTCTGAAAATATCAGCCAAGTTCTCTTTTCCATAATTCCATTTGATTTCTTTTTGTAAAAATAATCAAAAGAAAGTTCTCTGTAATAAACTTCATTTCTGTCTTTATACACTGATTTCAAATTCTCTATATCCCCGATATTTTTTGGTTTGTGTTTAAGAATATGGTCAATAATAGCATCTGAAAAAATTATTGGCCATAAAGCTATATCATTTATTACTTCGATGTCTATATTCAAGTGTTTGTCTGGACTATCTCTATCTTCTGCGTTTTCACACTTCCTTTTATCAGTAGCATTTTCAACCTCTTGATGCTCAACTTGTTCTTCTTTTTTCTCTTCTTCACTTATAGGCCTGTGTGGTTCAGAAAAAGTTTCGAGCGCAGGCAATTTATCTGAAGTACATGTTGATGGCAACTGTGTCTCTGAATTTACTGTTAAAAACTTATGCAATGCATTTCTTTGGCTCTCAACAATTTCCAGATTTTTCTTAATTTTTTTCGCTTTTCTGCCCCACTTTGATGTCTCTTCATTTTTTACTGTAAAGAAATAATTTGTTTTAATGTTGTGTAAATAAATTGACATCGTACGGCGGTAAATTATACACAGAACGACAGGCCACTGACAAAAATATAACAAGCTACAAACACCGTAAAAATAACTTCCTTAGGGTAACAAAGAAAGCTTAACGTTTATATTTGGAATATTACACGGAACAACAAATGCAAGGGTCTGTCCTTACCAAACAAATTCAACATTCATTATGAAAAATATATCATTCACTTAAGTTTTATATAGCACACGCACAATGAATAAAAAAGTGAGAATGCAATATATTTGTATATATAGCCTGTGCTATTAAGTATATTTACAAATACCAACTAATGTACATTTTACTAACTTGCAAAATATGCAAATATGGCTCTGTCCAATTCTTAAGAGGTTAGCAAAAACGAGATCTATTGTTCAAATATAGGTATTATACTCAGGGTTTACAATCAACTCCCAATATATGCAAATTCTGTACGAATAATTTATACTAGTTGCTAAAACTACAAGCGTACTTTTTATCTATGTGGACTTATAGGACTGCTAATTCTATTATGTACGACAATCAACGTGCGACTTGGTTATGTAGATTGATTTTTGGTTATGTCACAATACTAGTGGGCGCCAAAAAGCCTAACTAAGCTACTGCTAACGATTATGGGTTTGACTTAAATTCTGTTAAAATTATTTACAACGTCCTATAATAACTTACATTTTTAAGTATAAAAATTCGTTACAAGCTTCGAAGGACTCACTTTACTATTTATAACGAAATAAGTTTATCGAGACAACAACTGTACAATTTTGATTCCTAAACGTTCGCTGTTTGAAGAAGTACCAACTACGAAATTAACTAAGCTATTAATAAAAACTATACTTACTGTATTTGAAATATACAGTGACTATAAAATCTATAAAGTAAGAAATGGATCTTCGTAAACATAAATAACTCAATGAGTAATAGTCCGGAGTGGATCGCCGACGTTCGGGTATAATCGGGTCTCGAACCGAGTAGGTAGCGTAACGAGATTGTAATTTTTCCTTCATGCAAAAAAAGTGTCAGGCGCGCCTAAAGAAGTTTTCACTTCAAAATTGAATGCTGTGAAATTCTGGGCCGTTTGGTATCCCTGGGCCCCACGCGACCGCTTAGTCCGCTTACCGTTAAACCCGCCTCTGTAAGTAGCCCGTAATGTTTAGAGGTAGCTTATGAAGTATACCATATTTCTTCCTGTAAGTCAAATTTTGCAGTTTCTTGTGAGTAATGCAGTAACGTAACTGTTTACAGAAAACGTTTATTTAAAATATAATCCGTAAATATGTTTAAGTTATTTTAAAAGAGATAAATTACTTCTTCAGGAAGCTTTGGCTTAATTTTTTGGTGCAGTAGTTGGTTCTCGTGAAGTTTCACGTATTGTTTTCCTTACATTATTGAAATGTAAATTTAAAGGCTAGTATTTTTCATTAAGTAGCACGTTTTACATTATTTCTAGTATTTAAAGTGATAAATTGGTCAGAATAAAATATATCAATAGCTTTTTCGAGATTAATGAACACCAATCTCTTGGAACTAACAGTGAGGCTCTATTAGTAAATTTATGCCTCTCGATTTTTTCGTTCCTAATTTTACACTTTAGCCAAAGTAGTTTTTCCATTATTGCACCATAAAAAACTATATCATCTACCATACCAAAGACATACTCTACGGTATACCACATTATATCTATTTATTTCAAAAATATATATGTAGATATATTCAGATTCCCCGCTGCGTTCTTTATCACGTTATGAGATCTTTTGACCGTTTCTTCAGATGATCTTCCGTTTCTTCACTAGGGCGGCAGTAGCGTTCTGATGACAGTGTGTCGCACGAGGAGGTAATTCTTAGTTTCTGTTATGTAACTTAACTTACATCATGAATGTCGTAGTGGTGTGTAATGTCTTGTTGGATGCATGCCATTGGCTAATTTGCAGATATTTTAGATGTGTACAATAAAGCCTATGAAACTTACAATTCTATAAACCTACAGACGATGCTTGAGGTAGAAACCGAGAAGTAAAATATCAAATCTGCCGACATGCCAATGCACGTTGTTCGGCTTTACGTCAAGTATTTTATGGTTTTTGTTTCTATGGGTTCTACATAAAAACCATCTGTCAGGGTACAGTCACATGTAAAATATATATTACAAAAAATTTTTAATTATATATAATTAACAATTTTTAATAAATAAAATTGTGTAGTGATTATAATCACAAACAGAATTAACACTGTCTCACAGTACTGTAGAAAACTCATTAGGATTTTTGCTTTATAACTCCTTATAACTTCTCTTTAGAAATGATATGCATATCAAATCATATTGTTGGTTGCGATCTTTGTCAATTTATGAGATCTTTCTAGTCAATTATATACATATAGCTAGCGGATGGAAAGTATCGGTGTCGAAGTGCTTCTGAATTTCCAGGATACATATATTATTTGCATGAGATAAACATGGAGCAGAGATAAACATGAGGTAAACATGCGAACATGGCCTGCCTTATACCTCCTTATAAATTCTCTTTAGAAATGATATGCATATCAAATCATATTGTTGGTTGCGATCTTTGTCAAGTTATGAGATCTTTTTAGTCAATTATATACATGTAGCTAGCAGATGGAATGTATCGGTGTCGAAGTGCTTCTGAATTTCCAGGATAAATATATTATTTGCATGATGATAATCACGGTACCGGAGACTTCCAACCTCCTGAGGCTTGCCCACTAACGCCAGAACACGACTGCCACCTTAAAAGGACTTCCGCCCTATCTCTACGGGTTCTAACCCCCTTCAAACGTTCTCGATTGCCCGCGACAGCGTTTCAATTTTGAAATGTGGCTTACCAACATTTTAGTATTGTCCCCCGGTACGCCCAGCCGGGCCGTCACCGGTGACGTGAATCCTAGGATACGGTATGGCCCCGACCAACGGTAGCATAACTTCGCAGCACGTTTGTCAGCGGCTGAGCTGAGTGGGTGGCTTTGGCAATAGACCCAGTCACCAATACGGAAGGGGTTTGGAATTCGCCCCTGATTATAACGCCGACGGACCCGCTCGTGCGCTTGCAACAATTTCTTCCGAGCTTCTTTCCATCTCTCCGCTGTTTTATTATTGGGCTCCCGCGGCAGAAGATCTTCGATATCCCATAGGTTGGTCAACGGGAGTGCGGGCGAGAATCAAAACAGAATTTCAAAGGGCACGGCCTGATGACTATCGTGTCGGGCCGTGTTGAAAGCTAACTGTAACCACTTCAGATTCTGATCCCAGGTGGTTTGTTGCTCAGCATGATAAGCAATCAGGGCGGACCGGAGATTCCGATTGAATCTCTCCGCATGGGACGGTTGTGGGTAATAAGGGGAAGTGGTTACGTGTTTGATTCCACTGGCGAAACACATACACCGGAATTCACTTGAAATAAACTGCGGACCATTGTCCGAAACAATGATGGTCGGAAGACCGAAATGCTGAAATACTTGGTTTTGTAGCGCGTTAATGGTTAAACGAGCGGTTGCCTGCCGTAAGGGCAGCGGCCAGGCAAACTTAGAAAAAGCATCCACGCAAACAAGCAGGTAAGCATTACCTGACTTGCTACGGGGAACGGCCCCACGTAGTCAATGAACAGCTTCTCCATCGGTCTGCTCGCCACCTCAGATGATAACAACCCTAGTTTGGTGTTCTGCGCAGGCTTGCTCAAGCCACAAAGATGACAGCTCTTAACCCTTGCCGCGATGTCCCTATCCATGCCCTTCCAGATAAAATGTTTCCTAATACTGGAAATGGTCTTAGAAATTCCCTTGTGGCCTCCTACTGGGGAATCATGGTAATAGCTGAAGACCATGGGCACTAACTTGCTAGGCAGCACGATTTTAGGTGCACGTCCTTTTCTCTCTCTACAACAGAGGACTCCCTTGGACAAGAAATAAGGGGCCTGTACGTTACCCTCCTTGATATTTTGGATGACTGGACCCAGCACTTCGTCGTTTAACTGATGGGGTAACACATCAGTAAAGGCTAAAGGAAAGTCTAAAAGAACGGAACAGGGTTGCTCAGCTTGGGCATCACTGGGTTGGGAAAACATGCGGGACAAGGCATCTGCAACCACATTTTGAGATCCCCTAATGTGTTGCACGGTGAACTTAAATGATGAGATTTTCACCACCCATCTACCAATTTTACCCAGTTGCCGGGGATGAGCCAGAAGCCATGAGAGAGCCTGATTGTCGGTTTCGAGCAGGAACTCAGCATGTTCCAGGAAACGCCTGAACTTGTCTAGAACGTACACTACAGCTAAACACTCTAGCTCATAAACAGATGATTTACGTTCTTGCTGGGCCAACGTCCGGGAAATAAAAGCCACAGGCTGCCTAGCGTCGTCAACAACTTGGGAGAGAACCGCCCCGAGCGCAACCGAACTCGCGTCCGTCTGCAGTATGAACGGTTTCGAAAAGTCGGGCATCGCAACACCCGTAGGGAGATGATGGCTTCCTTCAATGTAGCGAAAGCTTTTTGTTGGTTTTCCCCCCATGTAAACTTTGCGCCCTTCTTCCTCAGTTCGTTCAAGGGTGCGGCAATTTCGGCGATGTTCGGTATGAAACGTCGGTAAAAATTTACCATACCGACGAATCTCGCTATGCCCTTCGCATCCCTAGGGGGAGGAAAGTCACGGATGCCCTGTGTCCTCTCGGGGTCTACCGTAACGCCCCTGTGTGAAACTAAATGGCCCAAGAAAGAAATACTCTCTTGGGCGAAACGAACCTTCTCGGGATTGACAGTGAGACCAGCCTCTCTTAACCGACCCAACACTTCTCTTAGATGACCCAGATGATCTTCGAAAGTCTCGCTGTATACTAGTAGATCATCCGGATAGTTAAATACGAAGCGGAATTTCACATCATGAAAAACCGTATCGAGAAGGCGAGTAAGTGTCTGGGCCCCCACAGCCAAACCCATGGGAACCCTTGTGTACTGGTACAAATTCCAGGGTACACAAAAGGCCGTATATGGTCTACTTTCTTTGGCCAGAGGAATTTGATGATAGGCCGCGTTAAGATCGATAATAGTGAAATATCTGGCCCCACTGAACCAATCAAAGGCCGAATGTAAATCTGGGAGGGGAACAGAATCCACCTCTATATTGGAATTCAACTTCCAATAATCAAATACCATTCTTTGCTTGCCCCCAGGCTTTGGTACTAAAAATGCTGGACTGGCATAGCTCGAATGAGAAGGTTCAATTACCCCTTGTTCCAACAATTCTTGAACCTTCTCTCGCAGAATGGTCATCTTCGGAGGAGCAAACTTGTAAGTGTGTGACCTTACTATTTTAGAATCAGTAAGACGTATTTTATATTCCAGCAGGTGTGTGAGTCCCAAGGTAGGAGTTAACACCTCGGGAAATTCCTCACACAAATGGTCTAAGGCCTTCTGCTGGGATGGATTGAGATGATCTCGTGCAGAATCGGGACAAGCTACTTCTTGGATACGCGGCTTGGCGCCCTGGTACCCAAGGAACGGAATTAGAACTTCCCGATTAAATTTAAAGAAACATTGGTGCGCTTGGATGTCCAGCACGAGACCACTTTTTGCGATGAAGTCGACACCAATTATGCAATCCACTCCCAGAGCAGGAGAAACCAGAAAAGGCCACACCCAAGAAAACCCATCGATTTTAAATTTAAAGGTAGTAACCCGGGAGATAGGCAAGATTTCCCGGGATGCAGTCCAGCATACTGCAGATGACAAGTTCGACTCCTTAATCAAGCCCTGCTTTTCAAGGTCCGCATATACCCGAGATGAGATGATGGATCGGGCCGAACCGGAGTCAACTAAGGCTCTGAGCTGACCTCCTTTTACCTCGAGCGACAGAAAGGGGCATACAGAAAGTTGTTGCGAGGTAGTGGACCGGACCTTGATGTTGGAAGATTTGGATTCTAACAATTGCCTGGAGGTCTTCGGAAGTTGAACAGAATTAGAGCGGGGGGAAGACATCCTCCGAAATATCTTCCCCTGTATATCTAGTTTTTTGGTGCTGGTCTAGACAAAGGTGGTGCTGGGCGCGCGCGCCCTCGCGTGCAATTTCTCGCCACGTGTCCCGGGCGGTTACAATTGTAGCAAACCACGGCTTTCGTTTGCTCGCGATTTCGAGCTGGCTGGGCCTGTCGGGGGAAGATAGGCTCTCTGGGTCCTTCCGATCTCTGCGGTCTTGGTTCTGCTCCTCTACCATCTCCCCTCGCGTGGTCGGTCACCTGGATGGCCTCGGTCATGACGCACAGCCAGTCCAGGTCAGCAAACCAGTGCGGCCGCTCTGCAAAAACTAGACGTAGTCGGTCTTCGGCGGAGACGCCGTCGAGAATGTTCTGGACCACTTCCTCCTCCGACATGCCCAGTCCCAGTATACGAGATACTTCCCGTATTCGTTCACGTATTGGGCTAATGTTTCGCCCCGCGCCTGCACTCTATAAAATTTACGATGTCGCAACTGCTCCATCAATCTACCGGGGACGAACGTCCTCAACACCACCTGGTGGAACTCCGCCACTCCACCTTTATGTCGCATCACCTCCGCCACCCTGTCAGCCATTGTACCGCGACAGTAGGGGAATATGAGCTCGAGCACCGTACTTTCTGACATGCCCGGGTAGTCCACCAACTGGAAGACGGTTCTAAAAAAGGGTAAAAGTTTGTCCGCCTCCAGTCCATCTACGACTGGTAGTTGTTGAATTATGTGAGCAAGTGGGTTGGGCAGCTTATGGTAAGACGCCGCCCCCAAACAAGCTTGAACAGGTTCTACGTCTCTATAAGAAGTATTTACGGCTGAGACCACGGACTCCTCAGCAACCGGAACCGGAGTGGATGCTCTAGCAGGTTGAGACCCCTGGAGGGTCGAGGTAATCTGCTGAATTCTTTCGTTTATGTTATAGGGCGGCACAAGTTCGCCGCCTTGTGCCTGAAGATTCAGCAGCCTAAGCATCACGTGCTGCAGACGTTGCCGGATTCGCCGGACACCGATAGAGCACCCCGGTCCCTCCTCCAAACTTTCTACGGAGTGAGCTAACTCCCGCAGCTCCTCCCACTTCTCAGTACAACATTCCCACTTGCTCTCTTGGTCAGTAATGGTGACCTTAGAGAGCGTGTCACCCGCGGCCAGCGCTTCTCGAAGCAGCCGCCGTAAAATTTGAACATTGCCTCGAGGGTCTTTGCCCCGGGCCCGGAGCTCGAACTCAAGTTCATCCCGCAAAAACAGCTCGGGATTTAGTGCACTCATCGTCGCTTCGCGGTCGGCACACAAAGCACACAACCTTAAAAACTAAAGACAACTAATACCGGAATCAGAAAAACTCGAGTACTAAACCTTCCTTCAAGTAGACTGCGGGTCCACCTACCGTTGCGAGGACCTAGCCCACTACCTGAACTGCTCTCACTCAACGACTCTACACAAATGGAACGCGACACACACACAAACACACAACACGACAAAAACGCCGACCACGAAAATTTTCAAAAACATCTCAATATTTCTTCGGCTACCGTATATCGGAGGAGACCGACTGCCGATCGGGCCATACCGCATAATTAAAAAAAAACACCTCCCCAAATATGGGCAAGGTAATACTCCAACCATCTTCACCCAGGCACAGATCTGCGATAAGTCCCGTTTCCCAAGGAATGTCCCCTTCTAAAATTTCTCACCGCGTGGCACTATCAACTATTCCAGGCGGGCAGTACATGTACATATATAACACAAAACCTTAAGCCTAACAAAAAATATTCATCTTTAGATATAGGGCCTTTCAAAATTTTTCTAAGTTCCATTAGAATTCCACAAATGTTTCTTGAGTTTGCAAGCCCCGTCACACCCACAGGACCCACGGTTTGACCCTAATCTCAACCACGCTCTGCTACCAAATGTAACCCCTCTTTAACTTAGGCAGCAAAAAAAAAGATTTTTTTTTTTTTTTTGAAAAGAGGGGCCACAAGTTAATTAGAACTAGGCTAAAGCCTAGAGAAGCCAAAAATGCGCTGGATCCTGTGAGACGGGACTTGCAATGAAAACTCATAAATTAAACAATTAATAAATCCCTTTTATTATTCTGTCTCACTTGGTAAACAAAATTAATAACAAAATAAATAAACACAACAGTCATAATCTATAATTCCCTTAAATTGTCAATTAAAATAAAGTATACTCTCTCAAAAAGGTCACCTGAAAATATTTAATAACACCTGTAAAATAATTTGCTATCTCTCTTTACAAATGAATTAAAATTTAAAATCATTACTATCCTTGAAATAAAGTTTCCGGTAAAATATTAATAATATATAAAATTTATTTTATATGTTCCTTTTAGAATGATCCATTGAACTTAATGGAGATAAATGGTATAGACTCCTTGATAATATTAATTATAATAATAAATTCTCAAACAAATTAAATAAATTTTAAAGGGTGACAATTCATATACTTGTTATTAAAGTCAATCAAAATAAATTATTTTCTTAAAGAAATAATCAGAAAGGTTAATTGAGATAGAATAAATACTTGTTATAAAAAATCAAAAGGATATATACATAATTCCATGTTTCAACTTTCCTTTATAAAAACCCTATATCTAAACTCACCACCAAAAATACACCTAAATGTACAATACATATAACCCCCCAAAATGCACACACAAATATACAAAACATTACATGTTCCACAATACAAATACACTATACAATACCATACAATACAATATATATAGATCTCTTGCCACGCCCTTTTCTTACCCCCATGATATATATATTATTAATTCTTTTATAGATATCCCTGTTAGGATTACAATATTTACTTGGTTCATTACACATGATGTGTATTAGATTATGCTTATGCACTTCAGTAGTCCCCAGGACATAATAAATTCCAAAATTATGGCTAAGTGCCTAATACTGTTATACAATTCTGCCCCACTGGGCTCTATTACTGTGAGAAATAAAAAATATTTAAAAACCATGAACACCCCCCAAGTTATCATAATTAATTAAGAGAATTTATATATAGAAACATTGCTAAGTAGTGATAATAGAAATATGGCATGAATATTATAACCCTATGAAAAATACTTTTGGCCCAGAGACCGACATGTTAGTTTGCCAGTTGATGCATAATTTAACCTGTCTCAACAAGTCTAATATTGTATGAACATGCAACCCCTCAGGATGAAACTTGTGAAAATGCACCTACCCACCACAGAAATTTCTATACAATAAGAACCAAACTGAATTTAAAATTTAGAATATATATATATATATATATATATAGACTACTAAATTGAACCCGATAAATTACCAATAGAATGAATGACTTAAAAGCTGTAAAGAAACACATATACTGAAATAAGAGGGAATTATAAGTTTGAATGTAGAACTGTCTAAGAAGACATGCCAGTCTCTGAGCTGACACTTTTACCAGAAATTTAATAAAATTTACAAATAATTTTACACCCAGTTCACACACTAAACTGTCCCATCAATTGGGGATCCAATTAAATATTTAAAAACTTGAAGGTGTAGTGGTTGATAGATAGAACTGGTTCACCGGGTATTATTGAGTGCTGACTCTACGTGTACATAATATATTGGTTTTGTATCACCTGATTTTTTTGTCCATGGGGGTTAAGGTGGCTATCTCGTGGTCTACATTACAGGTGTTGGTGTGGCTCCCTGGCTATTCCTCCGGTAGATGAAAAGGGGAGCTTTTTGGTGTTACAAGTTCAGGCCATGTTGTAGGCGTTTTCTCGACTTGTTCGATGGACCCGCAGTCGTGTATCTGTTTAGCCTGACATGGTGTGAAGGCTTGAAGGTGTAAAAATCTTCATCTTACCGGAGTAGCAAGAAAATGCGCCCATCAGCCACGAGTTTTTATATAAGACGAAGTTAAATAGAATCACTTGCTTCGTTCTCGTTTGCCTACGGCATCTGTCACCAGATGCCAGCACCGATCAACGCTCACTTGATAACTTAGAACGGTGCTTATTTATGCTACAAGTGTGCAGCAGGGATTAAAGCGCTATAAATTAGTACTGCGTTTAACTACAGGCGGTTATTTACTGGTTTTGCGCCGTCTCTCCACTAGAGTTCGGCACAAACTTCTCTTAAGAAATGATATGCATATGAGATCATATTGTTGGTTGCGATCTTTGTTTATTTATGAGAACTTTCTAGTCAATTATATACATATAGCTAGCGGATGTAAAGTATCGGTGTCGAAGTGCTTCTGAATTTCCAGGATAAATATATTATTTGCATGATGATAATCACTGCCGTATTTGGATATCCGTTTATGTACTTTTCATAGATATTTTACAAGAATCTGAGATGTTTTGTATGATCGATGTGTTTCTTCTGTTGTTGGTTCTGTAATGGAGCAGAGATAAACATGAGGTAAACATGCGAACGTGGCCTGCCTTATACCCCCTTATAAATTCTCTTTAGAAATGATATGCATATCAAATCATACTGTTGGTTGCGATCTTTGTCAAGTTATGGGATCTTTCTAGTCAATTATATACATATAGCTAGCAGATGGAAAGTATCGGTGTCGAAGTGGTTCTGAATGTCCAGGATAAATATATTATTTGCATGATGATAATCACTGCCGTATTTGGATTATCGGTTATGTACTTTTCATAGATATTTTACAAGAGTCTGAGAGGTTTTGAATGATCGATCTGTTTCTTCTGTTGTTCGTTCTGTAATGGAGCAGAGATAAACGTGAGCTAAACATGCGAACGTGGCCTGCCTTATACCTCCTTATAACTTCTCTTTAGAAATGATATGCATATCAAATCACATTGTTGGTTGCGATCTTTGTCAAGTTATGAGATCTTTGTATTCGTGGTCTGCCTTATACCTCCTTATAACTTCTCTTTAGAAATGATACACATATCAAATCGTATTGGCGGCTGCGGTCTTTATCGAGTTACGAGATCCTTCTAGTCAATTATATACTCTTCTACTAGCGTCCGGAGAAAATAACCCGGTGTGGTGTTATTTCTGATTTACCAGTTTAAATGCATTATTAGCAAGATGATAGGCATTGCCGTTTTTAGATGTCCCTTTATAGAATTCCCACAGATAATTTATAAAGGACTGAGAGGTTTTGAATCATCGATCTTCGTTCTTCTGCTATTGGTTCTGTAATTGACCAGAGAGAACCGTGTTCCAAATTTGCAATTGAGGCTTACCTTCTCTTTAGTAATAACATGCAGATAAAATCATATTGTCGCGCGTGTTCCTCTGTGTTCAAGTGCTGCTGAATTTCCAGGATTATGTAATTGTTTTCATGACGATAGTTGAATGTCCCGCTATATACTTCGGTTATATAATTTTTTAGCAAATGAGAGGTTTTCAATATTCGATTTTAATCCTTCTGCTGTTGGTTCTGTCATGGACCGCAGATTGCCCAACGGTGGGATACATATGCGAATATAGACTGCCTTACACCTGTATATACTTTAACTTTATTAATTATATTCAGACCAATCATATAGTCGGCTGCAGTCTTTATAAAGTTATGAGATCTTTCTATTCAATTACAAACTTGTATCGTCCGGATAAAGTGACTGCGTGTGGAAGTACTTCTCAGTTTCAAGTTCATATACTTTGTTTTTGCAAAAACCACAGCAACAACGTGGCTCACCATAACAACAGCAGAAACCGTTCCCCAGAGTATTGACGCTGATAGAGTTTCCCACCGTGGGGGCGGAGGAGAAGGTGGAGTCATGTTACAACAGCGAGTACAGGCAATGAGTTTAGGAGAATCCAGAAGAGAACCAGATGGGGGAGGTAATGTTATCCAGGGTCCTATGCGTGGGAGGTGTATCATCTGAGGTGCGAGTGAACCCTACCACACCCAACCGGTTCCTGTTGTATCACATTACTACACCCAGGATCTAGTTAGTATCAGTAGTCAATTTCCCTAATTGGAACAACACAAACAACAATCCAACACAACACATCTCATCAGAAAGAAAGGAAAAACATGATTACCTTCAAGTGGATTCAGGGTCCCTAACGATGCAAGAGAAAAGGGGTGAGCACGAAGGGCAGAGCAAGTTTCTCAAATTCATCAAACAAGAAAACATTTAAGAACATGAATACCACAAAAATTTACCATAAATATAGAGACACAACACAATATATCATTTGAATAATATAAGCACAACACCCAATAAATAAATATAAATTAATAAATAATTGGTCAAAGAATTCCCCAAAATTCAGGCAATTCTATCAAATCAAGCATAAGTCAAAATCTACTGTAACTTAAGGTCCACAACGAGGGTGCCTGGTCCGACCATAACCGCATTCAAAGTAATGTAATATAATTTTATATACCGTGTAGGGTAACTCCCATATTGTCTTAATAACTCAACAATTAAATTAAAAAAACTTCAGTACAGTCATCTCAATGAAATCAGAATTCAAAAGTTTTGAATGAACGATCTTTTTCTACTAATGGAGCGGAGATAAACGTGTGCCAAACATTTAATGATATGCATATCAAATTATATTGGCGGGTGCGGTCTTTATCGAGTTATGAGATCTTTATATTCAATGAGCTTCCAGATAAAATGGCTCTATGTCAAAGTGCTCCTACATTTCCAGGAGGAATTTATTATTTGCATGACGATAGTCATATCCAATACCGGATGTTAGGTTACTTTATATTCTCCTTAGATAATTTACAAGACACTGAGAGGTTTTGAATGATTGTTCTTTATTCTTCTGCTGTTGATGCTGTTATGGACCAGACATAACCGTGTACCAAACATGCGAATAAATTACACCTCCTTATAAATTCTCTTTAGAAATGATCGATCTGTTTCTTATAATGGAGCACAGATAAACGCGTACCAAACATGAAAAGATATGCATATCAAACTAGAATGGCGACTTCGGTCTTTTACGAGTTATGAGATCTTTCTAGTCAATTATATTCACTGGAAGCATGACAGAGGCATTCCCGTTTTTAGATCTGCGGTTTTATACTTCCCCCAGATAATTTACAAGCAAATGTGTGGTTTTGAAGGATCGATATTTTTCCCTCGAAACCTGTTTTTGGTTCTGTTATGGAGCAGAGCTAACCGTATAGCAAATATGCCAATGAGGCTTAACTTACACCTCGTTATACCATATCTTTGGAAATAAAATGCTGACTAAATCAAATTATTTCTGCGATCTGTGTCAAGGTATTCCTTTCTATCGAATTATGTATATGTAGCGTCCAGAGAAAACGTCTCTGTGTGTAAGTACTTCTGTATTATTAGGATAAATATATTATTTGTATGACGAAATTTGAATGACCGGTATATAACCGGTAATACTTTACTTAGATAATTTACAAGCAACTCAGATATTTTGAATGACCGATGTTCATTTGTCCGCTGCTGGTTCTTTTATGAACCGGAGATTGCTCAGCCGTGTAACAAATATGAAAAATAAAGCCTACCTTAGATCTCCACATACCTTCCCTTTAGAAATTATAGTCAGGCCAATCATATTGTCGGCTGTAGTCTTTAACAATTTATGAAATCTTTTTTGTTATGAGATCTTTATAGTCAATTATATACACATAGGGTTCGGATAAAGTGGCTCTGTGTGTAAGTGCTTCTGTATTATTAGGATAATTATATTATTTGTATGACGAAATTTGAATGACCGGTTATATACTTTACTTAGATAATTTACAAGCACCTGAGATATTTTGAATTACCGATGTTCATTTATCCGCTGCTGGTTATGTTATGCACCGGAGATTGCTCAACCTTGTACAAATATGAAAATTAAGGCTACGTTTCACCTCCACATACCTTCCCTTTAGAAATTATAGTGAGGCCAATCATATTGTCGGCTGCAGTCTTTAACAATTTATGAAATCTTTCTGTTATGAGACCTTTATAGTCAATTATATACACATAGCGTCCGGATAAAAAGGCGCTGTGTGTAACTGCTTATGAATTTCCAGGATAAATATATATTATTTTCATGTTGTTAGTAGAAACTTTGGTTCTACAATTTTCATAGATAAATTACAAGCAAGTGATAGGTTTTGATAGGTTTTGTGTGTAACTGCTTATGAATTTCCAGGATAAATATATATTATTTTCATGTTGTTAGTAGAAACTTTGGTTCTACAATTTTCATAGATAAATTACAAGCAAGTGATAGGTTTACCTCACAGAGATAAACGTGAGGGTGGCCTGCCTTATACCTCCTTATAACTTCTCTTTAGAAATGATATGCATATAAAATCATATTGTTGGTTGCGATCGTTGTCAAGTTATGAGATCTTTCTAGTCAATTATATACATATAGCTAGCAGATGGAAAGTATCGGTGTCGAAGTGCTTCTGAATTTACAGGATAAATATATAATTTGCATGATGATAATCACTGCCGTATTTGGATATACGTTTATGTACTTTTCATAGATATTTTACAAGAATCTGAGATGTTTTGTATGATCGATGTGTTTCTTCTGTTGTTGGTTCTGTAATGGAGCAGAGATAAACATGAGGTAAACATGCGAACGTGGCCTGTCTTATACCTCCTTATAAATTCTCTTTAGAAATGATATGCATATCAAATCATATTGTTGGTTGCGATCTTTGTCAAGTTATGAGATCTTTCTAGTCAATTATATATATATAGCTAGCGGATGGAAAGTATCGGTGTCGAAGTGCTTCTGAATTTCCAGGATAAATATATTATTTGCATGATGATAATCACTGCCGTATTTGGATTATCGGTTATGTACTTTTCATAGATATTTTACAAGAGTCTGAGAGGATTTGAATGATCGATCTGTTTCTTCTGTTGTTGATTCTGTGATGGAGCAGAGATAAACGTGAGCTAAACATGCGAACGAGGTCTGTCTTATACCTCCTTATAACTGTAACCCCTTTTTAACTTAGGCAGCAAAAAAAAAGATTATTTTTTTGAAAATTTTTTGCAATTTTTTTTTTTTTTTGAAAAGAGGGGCCACAAGTTAATTAGAACTAGGCTAAAGCCTAGAGAAGCCAAAAATGCGCTGGATCCAGTGAGATGGGACTTGCAATGAAAACTCATAAATTAAACAATTAATAATTCCCTTTTATTATTCTTTCTCACTTGGTAAACAAAATTAATAACAAAATAAATAAACACAACAGTCATAATCTATAATTCCCTAAAATTGTCAATTAAAATAAAGTATACTCTCTCAACAAGGTCACCTGAAAATATTTATTAACACCTGTAAAATAATTTGCTATCTCTCTTTACAAATGAATTAAAATTTAAAATCATTACTATCCTTGAAATAAACTTTCCGGTAAAATATTAATAATATATCAAATTTATTTTATATGTTCCTTTTAGAATGATCCATTGAACTTAATGGAGATAAAAGGTATAGGCTCCTTGATAATATTAATTATAATAATAAATTCTCAAAAAAATTAAATACAATTTAAAGGGTGACAATTCATATACTTGTTATTAAAGTCAATCAAAATAAATTATTTTCTTAAAGAAATAATCAGCAAAGATTAATTGAGATAGAATAAATACTTGTTATAAAAAATCAAAATGATATATACATAATTCCATGTTTCAACTTTCCTTTATAAAAACCCTATATCTAAACTCCCCACCAAAAATACACCTAAATGTACAATACATATAACCCCCCAAAATGCACACACAAATATACAAAACATTACATGTTCCACAATACAAATACACTATACAATACCATACAATACAATATATATAGATCTCTTGCCACGCCCTTTTCTTACCCCCATGATATATATATATTATTAATTCTTTTATAGATATCCCTGTTAGGATTACAACATTTACTTGGTTCATTACACATCATGTGTATTAGATTATGCTTATGCACTTCAGTAGTCCCCAGGACATAATAAATTCCAAAATTTTGGCTAAGTGCCTAATACTGTTATACAATTCTGCCCCACTGGGCTCTATTACTGTGAGAAATAAAAAATATTTAAAAACCATGAACACCCCCCAAGTTATCATAATTAATTAAGAGAATTTATATATAGAAACATTGCTAAGTAGTGATAATAGAAATATGGCATGAATATTATAACCCTATGAAAAATACTTTTGGCCCAGAGACCGACATGTTAGTTTGCCAGTTGATGCATAATTTAACCTGTCTCAACAAGTCTAATACTGTATGAACATGCAATCCCTCAGGATGAAACTTGTGAAAATGCACTTACCTACCCCAGAAATTTCTATACAATAAGAACCAAACTGAATTTAAAATTTAGAATATAGATATATATAGACTACTAAATTGAACCGGATAAATTACCAATAGAATGAATGACTTAAAAGCTGTAAAGAAACACATATACTGAAATAAGAGGGAATTATAAGTTTGAATGTAGAACTGTCTAAGAAGACATGCCAGTCTCTGAGCTGACACTTTTACCAGAAATTTAATAAAATTTACAAATAATTTTACACCCAGTTCACACACTAAACTGTCCCATCAATTGGGGATCCAATTAAATATTTAAAAACTTGAAGGTGTAGTGGTTGATAGATAGAACTGGTTCACCGGGTATTATTGAGTGCTGACTCTACGTGTACATAATATATTGGTTTTGTATCACCTGATTTTTTTGTCCATGGGGGTTAAGGTGGCTATCTCGTGGTCTACATTACAGGTGTTGGTGTGGCTCCCTGGCTATTCCTCCGGTAGATGAAAAGGGGAGCTTTTTGGTGTTACAAGTTCAGGCCATGTTGTAGGCGTTTTCTCGACTTGTTCGATGGACCCGCAGTCGTGTATCTGTTTAGCCTGACATGGTGTGAAGGCTTGAAGGTGTAGAAATCTTCATCTTACCGGAGTAGCAAGAAAATGCGCCCATCAGCCACGAGTTTTTATATAAGACGAAGTTAAATAGAATCACTTGCTTCGTTCTCGTTTGCCTACGGCATCTGTCACCAGATGCCAGCACCGATCAACGCTCACTTGATAACATAGACTGGTGCTTATTTATGCTACAAGAGTGCAGCAGGGATTAAAGCGCTATAAATTAGTACTGCGTTTAACTACAGGCGGTTATTTACTGGTTTTGCGCCGTCTCTCCACTACAGTTCGGCACACCCTCACCCCAAAAGGGCAACATAGTTGCCTCACAGTTAAACGCCGGGAGAGTACCCTGCAGTGTACCCCCTCCCCAAAACAAACCGGTGGACATCGTGGTTAGGTCGGCTCAACAGCCCTTGCTCTCAGGAGAACAGAGGCTCAGAAGAAAAACGAAAGAGACGAAAGAAGGTATGTAGTATGTAAGTGTGCGGGTGCTGCACGCTGACCTGATCAGGATCAGCCCACAGCAAAGAGAGAGACAGCTAAAAAGACTAAGGAAAGATTACGGTACCGGAGACTTCCGACCTCCTGAGGCTTGCCCACTAACGCCAGAACACGACTGCCACCTTAAAAGGACTTCCGCCCTATCTCTACGGGTTCTAACCCCCTTCAAACGTTCTCGATTGCCCGCGACAGCGTTTCAATTTTGAAATGTGGCTTACCACCTGTTGCGGTTTGGAAGCTCTTGAAGAATCGCGAGTTATTCCAAAGACGCTAATAAGGAAGGCTGGATTGTTTGTTAGAAAGAAGTGGACTGTATTTAAGATATTGAACATGCGTTTATTGAATAATTTGGTTTGTTAGTTAAGATCGGCACGTGCGGAAGCATTTGAGGCGATAATGCCAGAGATTAATTTTGAATGAAATCGTGGTCCATTGTAGATGGACGCAGTTAGACGATTAAAGTGAAATGTTATAAGTGCATGCTGAACAATAGCCAAAAGCCGCGGCTGTAAGAGAAGTGTTTAACGAGAGTTGCGCTCGGAGATTTTACTGCCCGCCAAAATCGGGACGATTTTGTACATTAAAGGTTAAATTGAACAATATAATAATTAGACTTACATGTCGTAAGCGATACAATAATTGGCGCACTGGCCAGAGAGCAATGACATAATGGACATAATATGAATTCAATTAACAATCACCAAACATACAATAAATTGACCCTTACGCCAATAGCAAGGGCTTACTGACGTTAAAATTACTCAAAACATAATAGTAATACAATACGCACAATAATACAATAATTAAGTAGGTATTGATCTTTCCCAAGTGATACCCCTTGATATTTGCCAAGCATTACAATAAATTGATAACACCATAAAAAATACAATAATTTCCCCATGATATTGACATAACAACCCCAATGAATTTCATAATGTTTTGACCCTTAGAAAATGCAATACATATAGAATAATTGACACTATGACTGACACTTGTGGTTCTCAGAATTTGAATCACACAAACATATTAACAATACACAACATCCATAATAACTGATAGTACATATGAGACACAGTCACTATTTCTGTAATAGCTTAACAATGTTACAATGCTTATGATACAATTGACTTGTATGCTCGCCCCGGGGAATGTCCCGGGCGTGTTCCATGTAATGTGACACGCACACACTCACACACACACTCACACACCGTAAGGCACGCAAACGACTAGCTCGTTGCCACCGGAAGGGGGCATAATTTGTGGATGGGTCGGCGTAAGATACCTAGCGCGGTGCGTACTTCTGCGACGCGTACTAAGGAATCTTGACCCGGAAAAACATTGGTAATTACCCCACGCTTCCATTCTAGAGGGGGGGAATTGTCATCCAAAATGAGGACAAGTTGTCCGACCTTCAAATTCTTTAATGGGGTGCGCCATTTATTGCGCTGCTGCAGCTGGTGCAGATAATCCCTAGACACACACACACACACACACACGGACACGCACACACACACATACACGCACACACATGCATATGAATAAAGCGAAATATGCCTTGGTCGTGGACTTAGAGCGCTGCCCGCCATGGCGCAAAAGCACCGGACCTGCGTAATCCACGGCCGACTGTGAGAATGGCCTTGACGGCGTGACCCTAGAAGAGGGTAATTGACCGAGTAATTGATTCGCGCCTTTAGCCCGGAAACGAAAACAAGTGACACACTTATGTATCACTGAGCGGATATAGGACTTATCGTGTATGATCCAATACTTACGCCTAAGCGAAGCTTGAGTTGATTGCACTCCAGCGTGCAACAAACGGATGTGTTCGTATTCAATTATTAATCTCGTGATATGAGAGTGCGGGTGTAAAATTATTTGGTGTTTAGTCTCGTAGCTAAGTGGGGAGAATTGCAAGCGTCCACCCACTCTTAAAATGCCTGATTTATCCAGGAATGGGTTGAGAGCAAGAATTTTACTACTGCGTGGAAGGCACCGGTGTGCCTCAAGTTCCCTAACCTCAACGTCGAAATGCAACTTCTGAGATTGCCGGACAAAAACCAAGAGCGTGTCAGACAATTCTTGAGCCGACAAAAAGGACGTGTCTCTATCAACCACCGCGAGCCTAGAATTGCGAAGAAATCGACGGCAGTATGCGAAGACGCGAATAAGCCTCGTAAGAGATGAATAGTTTTCAATGTAACTATGTGTTGAGGGCGCGACAATTAGTGAGGTTTGAGCCTGCTTGCGACGTTCCTCTTCAATGTCGGGAAAGATACAGGGAGTATTAATGTCGAACGCGCTGACCGGCCATGAGGTATCGTTAAGGGACAAATTATTGGTGGTTTTAGCGGATGCGTCAAATACCACGCGCAATTTAGTGGTTAAGCTAGAGTCTTTGAAGACTGCGTGATGGGGCAGATAAAAATCTCTGACCTGTCAAGCGACAGATCGTATTCATTAAGCGGCGACATGTGGCCAAGTCTTAAGTAGTCATTCATGAACTCACTATAATCCTTGTAAAGGGTAGGGTTCTGCTTGAATTTGAATTCTAACGATTGGAATCTTCGTATTGCTCCGCGGAGAGAATCTCCCAAATAAGATTTGTCAGATCTGCGGGGCAGGGCTACCACGAATCTCCCGTCGCGATTGCGGCTAGTGTTTTCCATGAAATGCCTTTCACACGGTGAGTCCTCAGATCGGGCTTCGCGACTAGAGATCTCCTCCAACTTCCAAAATTCCTTTAGTTGCGAGGAAACCTGATTATCATCCTTACAGACCATAAATGAAGAAACCGTTTTAGTCATATCGACGTTGAATGGTAAGTCACCGGCCAAAATAAATCCTAACTTGGTTTCCTGAATTATAGGAAAGTGTGGTCCGCGCGTATATTTCACAGGTTCAATTAATTGTAGAAAATATTGAGCGCCGATTAATATATCGACTTGCGATGAGCAATGTAGGTGAGGATCCGCCAAGAATATGCGCTTGGGTAAATTTAAAGAGGTAAGATTGAACGACTCCGCCGGTAAATTATTAGTTATACTGGGTAATACTGCACAATGTACGTTTAACGTGAAGGGTTTATAGCGTGAATGTAGCCTTACGTTAGTACTGAAGTCAGCCTGGGAAAGCGAGTTGTTTATACCCGTGATGGGCAATTGCGATTTAACTAATTGGAGGCCCAACCTGCGGGCGAAATCCATTGTGCAAAAGTTCGCTTGAGAACCGGAATCCAGTAATATCCTAACGGGAAATTTTTTGCCGACTTTATTGTATTTCATACAGACGGCGGTAGATAACAATACCGATTTATTGGTCTGTGATTTCAGTGAGCACTGGTTGTTAACAGAAGTTACGTCCCTGTTGGGGACATGAATCATGGTGTGGTGACGCCTAGAACATTTTTTACATGAGAATTTGGAGGGACATTTTGAACCCTCGTGTCCCGAACGGAGACAGTTTAAGCAAAGTTTGTTTTTTAGTAACGGATTTTTTCTATCAGGGATAGACAGCGATATAAATTGTGGGCAATCGCTAAGTCTATGTCCACCGTTACACAGCCTGCATAAATTATTTCTAATATGTGAGTGGAATGCGCCCTTTGGAGTGCTTATCTGTTTAACTGCTTTGCGATAAGGGGACTTATCGCTTTTGTTCAACCTGCTCGTTGGGCTAGTCGTGTTATCGATATTTTGCAGTAGTTTCCTACGTGAATTTAAAAAATTTATAAAATTATTAAAATCAGGGAGTTTATGCTCCGATAAACTCTCTTTCCACAAACGTAAAGTGTAACTGTCAAGTTTTTTGGCTAGATAATTTACGACAATAATTTCAAACGTGTTGACTGGCAGTTTGAGATTATTTAAAGCGTTTATATTTGCAGAGATTTGATCAATAAATTGCGATATGCTACCTTGGGATTCCTGCTGAACTAATGGTACGTCTAGGACATTCCACACGTGGTGAGCGGAGACAATCAGCTTACTATCATATCTATTCCTCAACAGATCGATAGCCACCGCGTAATTCTCATGTGTTATGGGCAATGATTTTATTACGTTAAGCGCCTCGCCATGTAGTGACGAGTGCAAATAATGAAGCTTCTGTATATCTGTCAGGTCTGTTCTGACATGAATTAGTTCCATAAAAATATGGTAATAATGTTGCCATTCCACAATACTACCCTCAAACCGTGGTAATTTTATTGGTTCCAATTGAATGGGGGTTGTTTTAGGCTGTTTACCATCAGTATTAATTAGTGGTTTTTGGTTCAAGTGCTCAGATTGCTCCAACAAGTGTTGCAATTTACATTCTATAGCACAGAGATCGTCCTCCGTTTGCACTCTATCACTTGTTGACGCAACGTCTGCTTCCTCAGCCTCGATTTGTGACTGTATCTCGTCATATTTAGTGGATAATTCCATCAAATGACGCAGTTTTATTTTGAGCGCATGAGGATCGCTGTTTAACAAATCAAAATTATCCGCGAAGGTATTTATTCGGGATATTGAGGCCTTAATTGTACCTCGTTTTTTTATCAGAGCCCTTACATCGGCCATTATTACAGTTTGAGATAAAAAAGGGAAAGATATTTAGAAACAATTGAGCATCGAGCATGTGAACCACAAACTTAATTTTGAATGAGTTTAAATACGTTTGGTAGCTAGCGATCGTTGGTTTGAACATAAACTTACTCTCTCTAACTAATCAAACTCGTTGGCAGTTAAATTATTGAAATTATAAATCTAAATGATTACAAAGTATAGCTTTATCTTTAAAGTTCTGACTGATAATGAGCTGCCAACCATTTATTAATTTATATTGTGTAATAAGTTATTTGTTTATATAAATATGTCAAAAAATACACACTGGGTGAAATATTATTAAAAATAAATCAAATATAGGTAAAGTTTATAGTCACGTGGCCGTCGATCCATTCGTGATGAAGCTGGCTTCGATCCCGTTTGGAGCTGCTACACCTCCTGTCTCTGCCGGTCAGCCGTTGCCTCATGTTATACCCTCCATCAATTAAAGCTGTGGAATCTCGAAAATGTTGTCCTGTTTCGTCCCGTCGTCTCTGGTCTACTGCTTGGCTGAATCTTGTCGAGATGACTGCGACGTGATTCACGATAATGGTGTCGCTCAGGACGAAGATGATGCCCGTATGTCGTGATTAACTTCAGATTGGTTTTTCCAGAAATGATGTATATAAATAAATGCTGTCGCCTGTGTACTCAGGTATGAGAAATCTGTGCCGTTGGGACCAAAAATGATGTAGTTTGTTTTGGCCTGAAAATATGAAATCCTGCCTGGTTGGACCAAAAATGATGTCGTTTTTGGCCTGAAATGTGAAATCCGGTCCGGTGGGACCAAAAATGTTGCGGTTTGGAAGCTCTTGAAGAATCGCGAGTTATTCCAAAGACGCTAATAAGGAAGGCTGGATTGTTTGTTAGAAAGAAGTGGACTGTATTTAAGATATTGAACATGCGTTTATTGAATAATTTGGTTTGTTAGTTAAGATCGGCACGTGCGGAAGCATTTGAGGCGATAATGCCAGAGATTAATTTTGAATGAAATCGTGGTCCATTGTAGATGGACGCAGTTAGACGATTAAAGTGAAATGTTATAAGTGCATGCTGAACAATAGCCAAAAGCCGCGGCTGTAAGAGAAGTGTTTAACGAGAGTTGCGCTCGGAGTCGTGTTATAAACTGAACTAAAACTGGCTTGCAGTCGGCTAGGCTGGCCGGTTGCAAGGTTTGATAAACGCGTGACGTCATCCGCGCGTGCCGTGCAATGTTAGTAGACTGCTTACAGCTGATAAACCAGTACAAAGTCTAAACACCACCATTTTAGTATTGTCCCCCGGTACGCCCAGCCGGGCCGTTACCGGTGACGTGAATCCCAGGATACGGTATGGCCCCGACCAACGGTAGCATAAGTTCGCAGCAAGTTTGTCAGCGGCTGAGCTGAGTGGGTGGCTTTGGCAATAGACCCAGTCACCAATTCGGAAGGGGTTTGGAATTCGCCCCTGATTATAACGCCGACGAACCCGCTCGTGCGCTCGCAGCAAATTCTTCCGAGCTTCTTTCCATCTCTCCGCTGTTTTATTATTGGGCTCCCGCGGCAGAAGATCTTCGATATCCCACAGGTTGGTCAACGGGAGTGCGGGCGAGAATCCAAACAGAATTTCAAAGGGCACGGCCTGATGACTATCGTGTCGGGCCGTGTTGAAAGCTAACTGTAACCACTTCAGATTCTGATCCCAGGTGGTTTGTTGCTCAGCATGATAAGCAATCAGGGCGGACCGGAGATTCCGATTGAATCTCTCCGCATGGGACGGTTGTGGGTAATAAGGGGAAGTGGTTACGTGTTTGATTCCACTGGCGAAACACATACGCCGGAATTCACTTGAAATAAACTGCGGACCATTGTCCGAAACAATGATGGTCGGAAGACCGAAATGCTGAAATACTTGGTTTTGTAGCGCGTTAATGGTTAAACGAGCGGTTGCCTGCCGTAAGGGCAGTAGCCAGGCAAACTTAGAAAAAGCATCCACGCAAAGAAGCAGGTAATCATTACCTGACTTGCTACGGGGGAACGGCCCCACGTAGTCAATTAACAGCTTCTCCATCGGTCTGCTCGCCACCTCAGATGATAACAACCCTAGTTTGGTGTTCTGGGCAGGCTTGCTCAAGCCACATAGATGACAGCTCTTAACCCTTGTCGCGATGTCCCAACCATGCCCTTCCAGATAAAATGTTTCCTAATACTGGAAATGGTCTTAGAAATTCCCTTGTGGCCTCGTACTGGGGAATCATGGTAATAGCTGAAGACCATGGGCACTAACTTGCTAGGCAGCACGATCTTAGGTGCTCTATTTTACAATCAGACCAAATGTTTCTAAAACCTTTTTAAACGGCCGGATTAACACCAGTACACCCCCACCCCGAAAGGGCAACCCGGTTGCCCCACTCTAAAACTCGGGAAAGTACCCTGCAGTGTACCCCCATCTTGAATACTCCGGTGGACATCGTGGGTAAGGTGGCCCGGCGGCACTTGCTCCCAGGAGAACAGAGGCTCAGAAGGGAAAACGAAAGAGACGAAAGAAGACATGTAGAGTGTAAGTGTGCGGTTGCTGCACGCTGACCTGATCAGGGCCAGCCCACAGCAAAGAGGGACAGAGAAGAAAGACAAAAGAAAAGTTCGGGAGCTCCCTGAGTTCCGACCTCCTGAGGCTTGTCCACCCAAGCCAGAACACGATAGCCACCTAAACAGGGCATCTGCCCCATATACCTACGGGAATATTTTCCCGCAACGCGCCCCCGCGTAGCCCCCGCGGGGGGGGGGTTTGTAACCCTTCTTTCCTTTTATGTATTTTTTTGAATATCAAACAACTTCTTTACTTTTAATTAATTTTTTTTTGAAAGAGAAGTCACAAGTCAATTAGGACTAGGCAGGAGCCTAGAGAAGCAAAAATTGTGCCGGGTCCAGTATGACGGGACTTGCAATGAACTCCGCCGTAACAGATTTATTGTATTCCTAGAATTCATACATGTGTACCTCATAACAAGTGTGTATAAAATCAAGTGTACATTATAACAAATGTGTATAAATGTGTACAAGGTAAATATATATACATATATAAAAATATAAGAATGGTACATCATAACAAGTGTATATAAAATCAAGTGTACATCAGAACAGGTGTGTATAAATGTGTAAAAGGTAAATATACCTACATATATATAAATATAAAATTCTCCCCCATCTTGTGTCTAGCTAGACACGGACAAACATAACACACACAGAAACCTAAGGCACACAAACTCACAATACATTAATTCTAACACGACTGCCCCTGGAATGCACCCGCACTGCAGGCAGTGTAACTACAATATTCATAACCCAGCAGTGATAACATATTCGCCCATCCACAGCCCGTTTTGTAGAATTACATAAAAGCCAAAACCCCAGAAATGATGATAATAATTCATGACGCATAAATAAAACCGGACCGCCCATTTGTCTAGCATTCCACTGATCAATGACCCCTCATGAGCGTATGAACCTTAAGTTCCTTTCACAGTATTAAATAAAAATAAAATTGACAGAACTACATCACCTGATTTCAAACAGTGATTATAGAAGTCTAAACGGTTATTTTACTTCACAAATTCCGAAGACATCAAAATCCTTATATACTTTAACAATCAGAAATTAATCACTCGAAGCTTTACAATTTCAGAAAATTTTGACAATATATGTTTTACCAAAAATAATGAGTACATGTTTTATAGTTAAAGAAAATTAAACAGCAGATACTACCAGTGAAAGTTAATCAATATGTGTTTTGCCAGTTAAGAAAAACAATCAGTATAGCCCTTGTGCAAGGCACAAAATCAACTAAGATATGTCCAGAAAAATATCAAATTATCTTCTATTAACCCCGAATGGCTATATACATATAATTAAAATAAAAAAAAGTACGATAAGGTGGTGGTGCTCTAGCATCTGTGGCAGCGCGCCAGCATGTAGTTGACAAAATTTGACCGGCCTCCAACCTGTCTGAGGCTGCACCAGCATGAGTCAGAGAAAAACCAAGTCACCTTTTTAAACCCCAGAAAACGTCCAAAAAAAAACCCAGGAAAACCCCCAGCCCTTAAATGTGAAACCCATAGTGAAGTTAAAATATATATATCTCTGTTCCAGCCGGAACAGAGATACTAACCTGTTCAATACATTTTGTAAAACTTAAAATGACAATGATGAGCAAACTGTACAATGTGCAAGTGTGAAAATATCTCTGGCACGCTGCCCAGTGCAGCACCCACTTACAGGCAGTGCACTTAGCGTTATGTAATTCGATTATAAAAGAAAATGTACTTGAATTTAACTAGTAAAGTTCTGAGTCATGAACAGCGGCTTCCCATTCCAGCAGAGAGTCTGCACACGTGGGCCCATGGATGCAATGATATTTGATAAGAAAATATTAGAGTGCATATCACCTTATCACAGCTGACAAGTGTTACATTGAGGACGAGTCACCATCTCCCTCTTCAGACAGGATCTAGTTCATGGTTCACGGCTGAGGCAGGTGTACGGCCATCAGCGAGCCAGGTATCCGGCTTAGTTCAAGAACCCGGGAGTCATTTATGCTTTAGCACGCCATGAGGAGACAGCAAACTGCGTCGTAATGTTCGAAGAGAGAGAAGGAACGTTGTCTCTTGCAGCCGGGCAGTGAATGAGAAATCTGCTGTCCGCAGCAGACAAAGCGAACTTTCGCCGTCGATTGTGCGCGCAACCATAACTGCAACGAACAAAGGTCGCCCGCCTTCGCTCACTTCCACCATTAAATGAAAATGTTTCTAAAACTTTTTCAACCGCCGGATTAATACCGGCACACCCCCAGCCCGAAAGGGCAACCCGGTTGCCCCACTCTCAAACTCGGGAAGGTACCCTGCAGTGTACCCCCTTCTTAAATACTCCGTTGGACATCGTGGGTAAGTTGGCCTGGCGGCACCCGCTCCCAGGAGAACAGAGGCTCAGAAGGGAAAACGAAAGAGACGAAAGAAGACGTGTAGAGTGTAAGTGTGCGGTTGCTGCACGCTGACCTGATCAGGGCCAGCCCACAGCAAGTAGGGACAGAGAAGAAAGACGAAAGAAAAGTTCGGGAGCTCCCTGAGTTCCGATCTCCTGAGGCTTGTCCACCCAAGCCAGAACACGATAGCCACCTAAACAGGGCCATCTGCCCCATATACCCCCGGGGTAATTCTGTAATACTACCCCCATTTTACACAATACATTTACTGCGCGGGCCAAGGGGAAAAGTGGCGATGCTAGTCCCCATGATGCGGTGGTCCCCACTGGGGTCCCGACGGAAAGCCATGTCGACTGTAACAACGGCACCTATCCAATATATATATATATATATATATATGAGTTTTACATGTGTTTTATATGGTGGCGGGTAGATGTTTCCCACAGTCCCATTGGGGTTCGTCTACTTCAGGGATGCGCCCCTGCCTGCGCGAGCCTTGGTTTTCTCCAATTGTCCTCATGTCCGGAGGGAGCCAGGTCCTTACCTTCAGTCCTAGCCTATGACCGTTTAATCATCCTTGACCATCCACCTTCCGATTTTCCTAACCTTACCTAAAAAAAAAAAATTAGAAAAAAAAGGAGTTAGAGAGAGGAGCGAAACTTGTCGCGTCGATGGGGTCGGACGCGCACTTCATCGACGCGACATACGCGCGTATCCCGGGGTGACGGGATATTTTGAAAATAAAATCAAATACAAAATAAAAACTGAACAATTAAGATTTAATCAAACTATACAACACATAAATAATAACAACAACAAAAATGGGCCACATTCACATATATAAATAATAAAATGACAAAACTAACAAAACTATTTAAAAACACAGATATAAAAATAGCATACAAAACTAATAAAAATAAATTACAAAATCTAAATACCTCACACAACAAAGATAATACAACAGCCAACGGTATATACAAAATTGAATGCCAAGATTGCAATAAATGTTATATAGGACAAACAAAAAAACAGCTGAAAAAACGTTATTTTGAACACCTAAATGCATACAAAAAACCAAATATATATAAATCCAATTTAGCCACACATGCAATAAACACAGGACAGCTCCCCCAGTGCAGCACCCACTTACAGGCAGTGCACTTAGCGTTATGTAATTCGATTATAAAAGAAAATGTACTTGAATTTAACTAGTAAAGTTCTGAGTCATGAACAGCGGCTTCCCATTCTAGCAGAGAGTCTGCACACGTGGGCCCATGGATGCAATGATATTTGGTAAGAAAATAATAGAGTGCATATCACCTTATCACAGCTGACAAGTGTTACATTGAGAACGAGTCACCATCTCCCTCTTCAGACAGGATCTAGTTCATGGTTCACGGCTTAGGCAGGTGTACGGCCATCAGCAAGCCAGGTATCCGGCTTAGTTCAAGAACCCTGCCAATTCAAATAAATTAGAGAACTGTACACTAAAAATGTACACCCGAGCTAAGGTAATTAACCTCCGAACGGGCCTCCAGCTAACTCTCAATAAAAGCACAAGTTTCATAAATAATGTATTTGCAACCAGCTTAAAGGGTAGAAAATCAGCCATGGACTAAGAAAATTTGAATAATGAACAGACCTTATTAAATGTGGCTTAATATAAAGTGATCAGCACTAGGTCTTCATGCTTCGACAGAATTCAACAGGTTATGCGCCACGTGGTAAGTGATAAACGTTATTTGACCAAACAAAATCAACTGCAAGGCACTCACAGAATTAAGAATATTTTAACATTCATTAAATTTCATTCATGTAAGTTCTCACAATTAATTCTCTACTGTGAAGTCAATTAACAAGCTCTCCGACAGTTTACTGCATGCATAGACACAGTTCACGACCTGACTACGCACTAAGTTTTAGCCTTTAGTAAATTAATGTTGTACACCTTTATCATGACAATGACACTTGCAACACTTCTCACACTATTACAGTAATAATAAAAGGAGCATGGGCTATATACTGAGCATTAAGTAAATCAGTGAATAATGAGTTTCTCTTAATATAAAACTTGTCGGGCCGCACACACATAATTACGTATTTTATACGGTTGCATATTGTTATTAATTATCCCCATATATATATATATATATATATATAATTACTTATGAAGACAAAATAATGAAATTCTTACCGGGAGTCAATTACGCCTTAGCACGCCATGGAGAGACAGAAAACTGCGTCGTAAATGTTTGAAGAGAGAGCGAAGCTGATGTATCTCGGAGCGAAGCAAGGAGTCCTTTGCCGTTAGGAACAGAGAAACTGCTCCCCTATTCTACAAGTTGCGCGCGCAGCCGTAACCGAGGCGAACAAAGGTCGCCCGCATGTGCTCTATTTTACAATCAGACCAAATGTTTCTAAAACCTTTTTAAACGGCCGGATTAACACCGGCACACCCTCACCCCGAAAGGGCAACCCGGTTGCCCCACTCTAAAACTCGGGAAAGTACCCTGCAGTGTACCCCCATCTTGAATACTCCGGTGGACATCGTGGGTAAGGTGGCCCGGCGGCACTTGCTCCCAGGAGAACAGAGGCTCAGAAGGGAAAACGAAAGGGACGAAAGAAGACATGTAGAGTGTAAGTGTGCGGTTGCTGCACGCTGACCTGATCAGGGCCAGCCCACAGCAAAGAGGGACAGAGAAGAAAGACAAAAGAAAAGTTCGGGAGCTCCCTGAGTTCCGACTTCCTGAGGCTTGTCCACCCAAGCCAGAACACGATAGCCACCTAAACAGGGCATCTGCCCCATATACCAACGGGAATATTTTCCCGCAACGCGCCCCCGCGTAGCCCCCGCGGGGGGGGGGTTTGTAACCCCTCTTTCCTTTTATGTATTTTTTTGAATATCAAACAACTTCTTTACTTTTAATTAATTTTTTTTTGAAAGAGAAGTCACAAGTCAATTAGGACTAGGCAGGATCCTAGAGAAGCAAAAATTGTGCCGGGTCCAGTATGACGGGACTTGCAATGAACTCCGCCGTAATGTAACAATAACAGATTTATTGTATTCCTAGAATTCATACATGTGTACCTCATAACAAGTGTGTATAAAATCAAGTGTACATCATAACAAATGTGTATAAATGTGTACAAGGTAAATATATATACATATATAAAAATATAAGAATGGTACATCATAACAAGTGTATATAAAATCAAGTGTACATCAGAACAGGTGTGTATAAATGTGTACAAGGTAAATATACCTACATATATATAAATATAAAATTCTCCCCCATCTTGTGTCTAGCTAGACACGGACAAACATAACACACACAGAAACCTAAGGCACACAAACTCACAATACATTAATTCTAACACGACTGCCCCTGGAATGCACCCGAACTGCAGGCAGTGTAACTACACTATTCATGATCCAGCAGTGATAATTTATTCGCCCATCCACAACCAGTTTTGTAGAATAACATAAAAGCCAAAACCCCAGAAAGGATGATAATAATTCATGACGCATAAATAAAACCGGACCGCCCATTTGTCTAGCATTCCACTGATCAATGAGCGTATGAACCTTAAGTTCCTTTCACAGTATTAAATAAAAATAAAATTGACAGAACTACATCACCTGATTTCAAACAGTGATTATGGAAGTCTAAACGGTTATTTTACTTCACAAATTCCGAAGAAATCAAAATCCTTATATACTTTAACAATCAGAAATTAATCACTCGAGGCTTTACAATTTCAGAAAATTTTGACAATATATGTTTTACCAAAAATAATGAGTACATGTTTTATAGTTAAAGAAAATTAAACAGCAGATACTACCAGTGAAAGTTAATCAATATGTGTTTTGCCAGTTAAGAAAAACAATCAGTATAGCCCTTGTGCAAGGCACAAAATCAACTAAGATATGTCCAGAAAAATATCAAATTATCTTCTATTAACCCCGAATGGCTATATACATATAATTAAAATAAAAAAAAGTACGATAAGGTGGTGGTGCTCTAGCATCTGTGGCAGCGCGCCAGCATGTAGTTGACAAAATTTGACCGGCCTCCAACCTGTCTGAGGCTGCACCAGCATGAGTCAGAGAAAAACCAAGTCACCTTTTTAAACCCCAGAAAACGTCCAAAAAAAAAACCCAGAAAAACCCCCAGCCCTTAAATGTGAAACCCATAGTGAAGTTAAAATATATATATCTCTGTTCCAGCCGGAACAGAGATACTAACCTGTTCAATACATTTTGTAAAACTTAAAATGACAATGATGAGCAAACTGTACAATGTGCAAGTGTGAAAATATCTCTGGCACGCTCCCCCAGTGCAGCACCCACTTACAGGCAGTGCACTTAGCGTTATGTAATTCGATTATAATAGAAAATGTACTTGAATTTAACTAGTAAAGTTCTGAGTCATGAACAGCGGCTTCCCATTCCAGCAGAGAGTCTGCACACGTGGGCCCATGGATGCAATGATATTTGATAAGAAAATAATAGAGTGCATATCACCTTATCACAGCTGACAAGTGTTACATTGAGAACGAGTCACCATCTCCCTCTTCAGACAGGATCTAGTTCATGGTTCACGGCTTAGGCAGGTGTACGGCCATCAGCGAGCCAGGTATCCGGCTTAGTTCAAGAACCTGGGAGTCATTTATGCTTTAGCACGCCATGAGGAGACAGCAAACAGCGTCGTAATGTTCGAAGAGAGAGAAGGAACATTGTCTCTTGCAGCCGGGCAGTGAATGAGAAATCTGCTGTCCGCAGCAGACAAAGCGAACTTTCGCCGTCGATTGTGCGCGCAACCATAACTGCAACGAACAAAGGTCGCCCGCCTTCGCTCACTTCCACAATTATATGAAAATGTTTCTAAAACTTTTTCAACGGCCGGATTAACACCGGCACACCCCCACCCCGAAAGGGCAACCCGGTTGCCGCACTCTCAAACTCGGGAAGGTACCCTGCAGTGTACCCCCTTCTTAAATACTCCGGTGGACATCGTGGGTAAGTTGGCCAGGCGGCACCCGCTCCCAGGAGAACAGAGGCTCAGAAGGGAAAACGAAAGAGACGAAAGAAGACGTGTAGAGTGTAAGTGTGCGGTTGGTGCACGCTGACCTGATCAGGGCCAGCCCACAGCAAAGAGGGACAGAGAAGAAAGACGAAAGAAAAGTTCGGGAGCTCCCTGAGTTCCGATCTCCTGAGGCTTGTCCACCCAAGCCAGAACACGATAGCCACCTAAACAAGGCCATCTGCCCCATATACCCCCGGGGTAATTCTGTAATACTACCCCCCATTGTACACAATACCTTTACTGCGCGGGCCAAGGGGAAAAGGGCGATGACAGTCCCCATGATGCGGTGGTCCCCACTGGGGTCCCGACGGAAAGCCATGTCGACTGTGACAACGGCACCTATCCAATATATATATATATATATATATATATGAGTTTTACATGTGTTTTATATGGTAGCGGGTAGATGTTTCCCACAGTCCCATTGGGGTTCGTCTACTTCAGGGATGCGCCCCTGCCTGCGCGAGCCTTGGTTTTCTCCAATTGTCCTCATGTCCGGAGGGAGCCAGGTCTTTACCTTCAGTCCTAGCCTATGACCGTTTAATCATCCTTGACCATCCACCTTCCGATTTTCCTAACCTTACCTAAAAAAAAAAAAAAAAAAAAAAAAAACCAGAAAAAAAAGGAGTTAGAGAGAGGAGCGAAACTTGTCGCGTCGATGGGGTCGGACGCGCACTTCATCGACGCGACATACGCGCGTATCCCGGGGTTACGGGATATTTTGAAAATAAAATCAAATACAAAATAAAAACTCAACAATTAAGATTTAATCAAACTGGACAACACATAAATAAAACAACAACAAAAATGGGCCACATTCACATATATAAATAATAAAATGACAAAACTAACAAAACTATTTAAAAACACAGATATAAAAATAGCATACAAAACTAATAAAAATAAATTACAAAATCTAAATACCTCACACAACAAAGATAATACAACAGCCAACGGTATATACAAAATTGAATGCCAAGATTGCAATAAATGTTATATAGGACAAACAAAAAAACAGCTGAAAAAACGTTATTTTGAACACCTAAATGCATACAAAAAACCAAATATATATAAATCCAATTTAGCCACACATGCAATAAACACAGGACATGAATTCCCAGACATAACCAATGTAACACTAATAAAACATATACCACACAAAGGCACCATAATGAACATTTGGGAAAATTTACAGATTTACAAACATAAAACACAAAACAAATCAATACAAAACATGACACAATATTCAAAGCACTCAACATCGAAAATACACAAAATATAAAAACAGATACCACAACCACACACAATAATGCAACTTTGAAGGACCAAAGACCAACAAACTACCTTAATAACATCCAGAAGCCAACACACAAATACTTCACCAGAAACAAGATGGCGAAGGCTGAAGATGAGAGAACAAGAACTCTCGAAACATGTTCCTGAAAGAAAAAAGTATATCTTGAGGTAAATTTAGTTATAAATATTAAAGTATTATATACATCAAGAAACGGACTGTAGCAGAAAGTGATTGACATATATATATATAAACGTATAAACAGAACGTATAAACAATTTAATAATCTCGTAAATGCATGACACACAACATATAATTAACATAGATACACATAGGAAACATATATATATATATATACATACATATAAATACCACACACACACATGTCCACCTGGTTGACAGCATATATATATTGTTATCGTACTACCCTCAAACCACCTTAATCAGATCAAGTACCCGGCCAGCTTCAAAAGCTTCTCAAATAACAAACCCAAAACAAATAACAAGTCATAAAATACCAAAGTAGAAACACCCCCCAAAAAAAAGTCTAAGTATATGAAAGGCCAAGGTCAAATTGGGAAAATAGTCAGAACGGCTCTTAAGTACCAAGTATAAACGTGAAATATCAAATTTGTGCCCCAAATAATAATAAATGTGCCATCACGAGGTCAACATGGCTGCACGGTTTCATAAAATGCATATGCTCACTTCTTTTATACTCTTACAAAAAGACAAAATTTTGAGCAAAAATCAGTGGAACGTAACCACCCAAAAATAACTTAGAAATGGTATTGATTTGTTTTTACATTTCGTTAACATTTATCAGTGAAGTATTATAATGAAATATCAAAAAGAAAACTTAACAATTCATGTACTGGCTATGGCAAAAGTTTAGTGATTACAAAATTATTTAAACAGTTAAAATGAATTTCCTAAAAGCAGAATCTATGGATTTAATTTGATGAAACATATTTGAGGTGTTCATATGGAACCGACTTGACCTCAGGCACGGCCATGCGCCCGAACCAGATCCAACAAACTATGACATGTTATGGACCTGTGGATAACGGCACCAACAGGTGACGTCCACAGGTTAAAGCATCTCCCCAAACCTTTAAATTAATAACAAAATCAAATACCCAAATAAATGAATATGTATAACAACCAAGAAAAATTCCCCTACAAGGTACAGAGGCACCCGTGCATGCATAATTAACGCTAATACAACTTAGTAACAATCAGTGCCGCCCACATTTACAGTAGAAAAAAAATCTAACATCAAATCGGGTGATGCATGACCCTGACTGGGTTTACATTTACTCTAGGGCGTAAGCATTTGTAAACTGAAACAGACAATATTTAACCCAAATGTCCCGCTGGACTTGTGCACAACAAAGTTTTTAACTGGAGCATTCCCGAAATATCTCGATCTAAAGTGTAGCGGCCACAAACATTTTTTTAAAAGGCATAAATGTCACCTAGGATTACAGCAAAAGGCTTGAGGATCTTGTAGCGTGTGTCGTCCCTTCGTCCTGACAGCCAAAACGGAAAGTTACTGGATTAACTGCATGGATGGCAGGTAATCGGCCATCCGCTGAAGTGAGACAGATAGACGACTTAATCGGAAACCCTGGGCAATTATATTGGTAATTACTCATATGTTCAATAAATCACAATACCCCATTCACCCAGCTAAACTCACATCACGACATGCCCAGTTTAAAATTTCCAGAAAGTTTACTTATACATTGAAACTACCTTCTGAATAAAATAAATTATTTTATATTAAATATATTAAACATTGAATCAAATAAATAGTTATTCATAACTGTTCGTCAACCACTTAATCACTTACTATAATTTCGACATGAGCTAGCAAACTTTAACAGGTTCGTGAGGCACGTTCGTTTCAACAAAATCACAAAATAATTTTCTTACGCCCATTTTGATATAATTAATAAAATAAACAGGCACAAAAACTGTAAAATACTATATCTTAGCCAGCGTTAACATTCGAAACATGAATAATCAGGAATTGACCTGTGCACGCCACGTGGCAATTCAATTCATACATATATCGCCCAGAATCGGCGTTGATATTAAGTAAAATACAATTTAGTTTTATTAAACAATAAGTAATATACCTTAGACACACTACCGGAGAGTTGCGTAGCTTTTACTTAGGCATAGTTATATATAGTAGACAAAAAATCCAACTCGAAGCTGCCAGGCGAATACGGACGACCTTTCCACATGGAATGCTGTAACTGGACTGGTTGATACAACTACTGCAAAAATGTTACGTAGCGCCAGTACCAGAGCGCGCGCGGATCGGCACAGCGGAAAGAATAACCAGACGGGTGCCGGTAAGCTAAATACTTAATTAATTAATTCGGCGCTGCCCGTCCTCGTTAACATAAAAAACAGCCGAGTTTTTTCAAAACTCGGCACAAAACGTGACCTTTACAGGGTTGACAGTAAGTCCAGCACTCCTCAACCTGCACATCACCTCATATAGATGACCCATATGTTCCTCAAAGTTCTCACTGTACACGAGCATGTCGTCTAGATAATTAAATGCAAAATTAAACATGACATCGTGAAAAACAGTGTCACGTAGACGAGTGAGGGTTTGCGCCCCCACGGCGAAGCCCATGGGAACTCATGTATACTGGTACAGATTCCATGGAACACAGAATGCAGTATAGGGCCTACTTTCTTTTGCAAGAGGAATCAGGTGATATGCAGAGTTGACGTCAATGATGGTAAAATACCTCGCCTTACTGAACCAATCGAACGCCAAATGCAGATCTGGAAGGGGGAGAGAATCGACTTCAATGTTAGTGTTTAATTAGCGATAGTCGACAACCATGCGGTGCTTACCTCCAAGCTTGGGTACAAGAAACGCGGGACTGTCATAGGTGGATCTAGAAGGTTCAGTTACCCTTGATCTAATAACTCCTGAACCTTCTCTCTCAGAATCGCCATTTTCGGAGGGGCAAACTTGTAAGGGTGGGAGCGTACCACCTTGGAGTCCGTAAGTCGGATTTTATACTCCAAGAGATGTGTGAGCCCAAGGGTAGGAGTCAATAGAGAAGAAAACTGCTCACATAACTGATGTAAGGCGGACTGCTGGGACGGATTGAGATGGTCTCTAGATATGTCGGGGCACTCTATCTCTCCTCCCTAGTTCCCTGGTATCCAAGAAAAGGAATCACGACTCCCCGATTAAATTTAAAATAACAGTGGTGCTCTTGGATGTCAAGGATGAGACCACTCTTAAAGACGAAGTCGGCACCAATAATACAATCGACTCCCAGAGCCGGAGAAACCAAAAAGATCCACACCCAAGAAAATCCCTCGATTTTAAATTTAAAGGAAACTACCCTGGAGATGGGCAGAATTTCCCGAGATGCCGTCCAGCACACTACTGAAGAATGATAAGACCCTTTTATCAAACCTTGGTGTTCAAGGTCCTCGCACACTCTCGATGAAATAATGGATCTGGCTGATCCGGAGTCAACTAACGCTCTGAGTTGGCTCCTTTTTAAATCCAACAGTAAGAAGGAGCATACAGATGTGGCCTTCTAATATTATATACAGTGCTTTTTCGCGTTAGTACAAGATATCCTCATAGGAGAGTTACTGAACACTTCAAGTTGTGCCGGAAGGTGTAAGCTCAATACACTGCTTTTAAATAATTACTCATATAACCCTGAGATTGAATAACCAGTAACATTCTAAAATTAATAATATCTTTTTGCGAGCGAAAACGCTAATATTTGTGAGAGTGACAATTGGTGTGTGAAATCTATTTGGTGTTAGCAGTTCGACGGAATCGTCAGGAGACGCGCAGAGGAATCGCCGCTGGAGCGAACCGACAACCAAGAGGACGCCAGGAGGAGAACACGCACGCAGGAGGACGTCTCACCAAGTTTTACGGATATCATCTAACAAATAAAATCGATCTAAAATCGAACTATATAAACTTTATCCAAATATAAAATTGAACTATATAAACTTTATTCAAAATATGACATTATTGTAATTTAATATACATCGTATAAACTATCATTTCTTGTGTGTAATAAATAATTCTTCATTACATCCAATATAGACTTGTTTGTAATTTCATCACACACACTATATCCTATGCGAAAATAGTAATCTGTAACGTTGCAATATATATAGAACTACGCCACCTTCCTTGCCGACCAGAAAAATTATGTCAACTCCCAAATCGCATTATAAGTTCTGCCACCTTCAGGTCAGCACACATAGATATTAACCACGCTCTGCTACCATTTGTAACGGCCACTTAGGCTGTTACGTAAAATTTAAAAACTAAATCGCTTGGCCTAGACGGAGCGAAAAATGTGCTGGAGCCCAGAGTGACAGGACTTGCAATAAAACACTCATGTAATCATTAACAACTTTTAGTAGTGTTTTTCATTTTCTTTTTATAACATGTTGATTTAAATCCTTCAAAAATGAGTTCTAGTATGGTTCATTTTTCAACATAATTTAAATTTACAAAGGCTAGTTACAATATTAATTTTTGAAACACCTGGGCTTCTGATACCCCTTGTGTAGAGCATGTCCTTACATTTATATATAACGTCAATTACTCTTGATTAAAAAAAAAAAGAGTGGTGTCGTTGTTGAGTGTTTAGTAATTGGAAGGCTCCCACCTGTACTTTGAAGAACTGGAATGATGCCAGGTAGAGCCGTGGCGATGAGTGTTGATGATGGTTCTTGAAGAGTTCCGAAGCTCCAGCTCGTCTCATTCTGGGCAGCTGTCCCTTGGTATGTTGCAGGAGAAGTGGTTTGGGGCCTGACGGCGTTGGGGAGCATCCGGGTGCACTTCTCTGCAGATGGTGACTGTTGTAGATGTGACCATCTCCGCATTCCCATCTCTCCCGGCTGTACGGGGACCCTCTAATTTTTTATTCGTAGTCGGGCGTCAGAAAATATAGCTACCCCCTGCACTCTCTCGCCTCGGAACACACACACTACCCGCACAGTCAAAATTATTCTTTTTTACACTCTAGTTACTCTTATTAATTTTTTGATAATAAGTAATAAGATAATGAACCGTTATTGGTATAATGGTAACATTTATTTTTAATTCATTTACAGTTAAATGCAAAGTAGCCACGTGTTCCCCGACCGGAAGTAACGTGTGATTCCCTTTTACAATAGACTTTACAACGATCACACACACATGTGTGGATCACACACATACACAAACGCCACACACATAACCCCATTATTAATTTAACATCGAGCTTAACCTCGAATAAAATAATTAATTCTTACCTGACCCGCTTTAGAATTTTACGAAGTTATATTGAATCTGAAAAAGTACTTCACCCTGCCGTCAGCCTACAAGCACCCTGTCAGAAGGTTGGAGACGAAATGAGAAACAACTACGTATTCTGCGTTTCCACATGGTACAGAAATTCAACTTGTTTCGAATTGTCGAAGATAACCTCCGGCCAGGAAATCATCAGCTGTTACGGTTGGCTTGCTTACTGGATCGCGTCGCCGTGCCACAGCCACGGCCTTAATAATCATGTTAGCTGTCGCGTAGTGGCCACGCGCTTTGGCGGCACCAATCGTTTAAATCACGCCGGGAAAATTCAAACCCGGCACATTCTCTTTAAGAATGTCATGCATATCAAATCATATTGTCGGCTGCGATCTTTGTCAAGTTTTGATCTTTCTAGTCAATGGTATAGACGTAGCGTTGGAACTACACTGCTGTGTGTCGGAAGTGCGTGTGAATTTCTGAGATAAATATATTATTTGCATTAGCTTTAGCTCGCTCCGCCTCTCCTCGACAGCCTTAATATCAACAGGCCACCCGAGATCCAATTGCCGCGCCAGAGTCTCAAGGCGGGCAGTTCAACCCCCGGCCTTTGCCAGCCGTCGTTCCAGTAGTCGGAGACCCGCACGAAGTCCGCAGACCCTGATCTGCGTGGCAAGTTGAGGGAATCCCAGCCTACCATCCCGCTTGCGTGCATAAAACCCACAGTCGGTGGTCGATTGAAGAACATGTAATAGCCCCGAAGATCTACGGTGTTAAACGCAGCGGCCGACGGAAGGTCGATCGTCAAACGGTGGGCAAAGGAACGGACCGATGTATTGCGTGACTAACCCCACCTTCTTCAGTGACAGTCTCCTCTCAACCGTCAAACCGAGTTCATGAGGGTGCCGAGATGTTGTCGATTATAAAACCCCGGGAAAGCTTGTGTAAATGAGCCCAACATATTCGAACGCTTCATGAACGCCAAGGGAACGGAGCAGAGCCTCCCGCACAGATAAGCGGACGGGCAACGCCACACAAGCGTTCCCCCGTCGCTCCATCTTAAAACACACGCACTTCCCCACAGAAAGGCCCTTCCAGGCACTCTCCAGAAATTAAGATGTTATATTTAACATGCGAATCATGGACTCCTCAGACAAGGAGGAAAGTGTCACATCATCCGCTTAAGCCATTGCAGCAATCGTCTCTAGCCCCCAAAAGGAAACCACCCCCATCAAGGATAGGTTCCCCTCTCTTGAGGTTTGGCTCATCCAGAATCGAACTGCCGCTGTATTACTTGTATTTATTTTTTTCAGCTGTATTACGCTCTTCCCGGGAAACCAGTGAGAGATTCTTGATTATATTATAATATCACCTTCACTTACTACACCCTTAGATCTTATAAAAATTTAGCTAATTCAGTGTTATCGAAATCAGGTGACGCCAACCACACTATGGCGATACCCCCGGGCAGGTCCCGCTGGGCATAATCAACATGGCACCGCGGTATGTCGATGGAAGTGCGCAGAGCCATAAGTGCTATGTACTGCAGCGCCAACCGATCACCCAGGCCAAGCTTTCTGAGGGCCGTCACCATGAAGCGGGGCATCGCAACTCTAGCGCCTACTACCACAGGGATAACTGCTCCAACTGTGGCGTGTAGTTGACACTGGATGGTTGCCAACGCCCGTTCGGGGATTTTGCCAACCAGCCAGTTATGGCGCTCAAATCTTTCCCGCTTCCCAGCATTACATTCACCCGACGCATGTCCCAGGGTCTCAGGTTTAAGACGGCACCGCCAACAGGGCACCTCGTGACCCGCGAGCTCGCGTCCCAGGGCGACCCTCGTACAAGGAATTTAGGAGCCAGCAGTTGCCACATGGGTCGTTGGCAAACCAAATGACCACCACTCTCTGCAAGCTCAGCCCCGCCCATCGCCCTGACTAAGGAGTCCATGAGGGTGCCGAGATGTTGACGGTTTTAGAAGACCTGGGAAAGCCTGTAGGTGAGCCCCAGATACTCAAAGGTCTCATGAACACTGAGGGAAAGGTGCGGCGCCCTTTACACTGGCAAGTGCACGGGCAAAGCCATCCAAGTGTCACCCCCTGCTCGATCTTGAGTCCTACACACTTCCCCACAGACAAGTCCATCCCGGCACGTTCTAAATATTCCCATGTTACGTGTATAAACAAGGAATAACCCTGTTTCTTCCCCTGTGCAGCATACTCAAGATAGTTTTCTTTCACGACACGGTCCTCCTCCTCGAACCATACCGAGAAGGCTTGCACTGCAGGGACCCTGGCTGGCCGGTCTACCGCTCGCTCTGCATTCCTCTCAACCGGATGCTGGTGATTTCAGTGATGGGTTAAACACCTCTGGGTCGGAAACCTGCATTCACAGCAGTCAGAACAGGGAAACTTCTTGGGGGGAGCGAGGCAACAGGCCCTCTACACTTTTCATAGTGAACGCAATCCCGTGCCATCTAGCGAAGAGGGACCAGCAGAAGATTTCACCCCTTTCGGAGCTTCATCCCACAGAGTACACATCCTCTTGGCTCCCGAACTAAGTAGCTGGACCGTCCCGTCGCGATCAGGGTTTGTGTATCCCCCAAGAAAGGATCCCCTCAAAACGAGGATTACCCAACCCAGAGAACATTTCCAACCGGTTTCGATTATGGAGTGCTAGGTCAGACCGTCCCGCCACCAGGTTGTGTCCCCCAAGAAGGGATCCCATAAAAACGAGGTTCACCCAAACCAGAGAGCGTTTTTACCCTGTCTCTGTTGTGCGGTGCTAGGCCTCTAGACTCCTTCCACTAGTTAAGCAGTCACCCAGATTTAAATCGGCACCGCCGACAGAGCACCTCGTGCTCCGCGAGCTCGAGTCCCAGGGTGACCCTCGTACCAAAAAATTTTCTGCTATGTTTGAGGGCATCGATGAACTCCCCCCCCCGGGGCGAAGTACAGTTGGATTTAGGAGCCAGCAGTTACCGTGGGGGTCGTTGGAGAACCAATTGACCACCACTCCATGCGACCTCAATATTTTTCATCTCACCCCGCAGAGCACGGTCTACGTTCTTTAGTGCGGCGGCCGACGGAAGGTCGATCGTCAGATGGTGGGCTAAGGAACGGACGACATACTGCATGACTAGGCCTACCTTCAGCTGCGGCTTCAGTGACAGTCTCCTCACACGTCTAACGGAGTCCATGAGGGTGCCGAGATGTTGAAGGTTATAGAAGCCCCGGGAAAGCGTGTAGGTAAGCTGCAGATACTCAAAGGTCACATGAAAACTAAGGGAAAGGAGCCCCGCCTCCCCGCACTGCCAAGTGCACGGGCAAAGCCACCCAAGCGTTCCCCCGCTGCTCGATCTTGTATCCTACACACTTCCCCACAGATAGGGCCATGCCGGCGCGTTCTAAATATTCCGATGTAACATAACGTGTAACATTCTACTCATGGTCTCCTCAGGCGAGGAAAAGAGCGTCACGTTGTCCGCATAAACCATCGCAGCAAGACTTCCCTCCCGCAGTCAGAAAAAGTCCTCGGATTCCTGGAGCTGCCGCAACAGTGGACACAAAACCAAGTTGAAAAGCAGCGGAGCCAGTAGATCCCCCTGGTTAACTCCACGGCGGATTGCCACATCTACACCAAAGTAGCAGAGGCGGGAGTTCGCCACGTTATACATTGTCTGTATGAGGCGGCAGAGGAGAAGAGGCACTCGCTGTTGGCGCAGTGCCAACTGGATTGCCTCGTGCGTCACGGTGTCGAAGGACTTAGCCAAATCAACAAGAACACCGACTTGTCTAGCCTCCTTGCCCAAATGGATCAGCTCGTCCAGGACGTCACAGTTTGTGTGGCAGCCCAGTCCGGGTCCAAACCCGCGCTAAGCCGCGGACAGAACGGTGAATTTTGAAACTCGGGACTCTACAAGGCCGGAGAAAAGCCGCGCCAACAAAGGAGCGATCGTGATTGGCCGCAAAGACGGGACTAGAAAGCTGCCCAGGGGACACCGACCACAGAGATATCGGCATCACCATCATCATTAATATTTTGCATATCCATTTCAAAACCATCCCGTTTCCGATCATTCCGACCGGGTGGAGGGAATCCCTCCCGGAAGCCGAGGCATTATTATTTGCACTAGCGACTAACAACGGAATTCCCCCCTAGGAGCGTCAACTCTCGGGAAGTAGCTAGTGCGGCATAACCCTCAAGGACCCACTGGCATTCCCTGTAACAGTCCCCGGCTAGCCAAACCTGGGAGCGCCACCACGCCAGCTATTCGGAACGTGGTAACAGTGACTGGCAAGATGTTAGGCCAAGTCACCAATTACGGGCGCGTTGGCCCAGTACCCGACCCCTAAAAACCACTTCAGCCCCCAGATCTTCCGCCAGAATTCTGCTTCCCCCAGAAGATTTCACCCCTTTCGGAGCTTCCATCCACCAGAGTACACATCCTCTTGGCTCCCAAACTAGATAACGTTACCGGCCCGTCTCCACCAGGGTTTGTGTTTCCCCCAATAAGGGATCCTCTCAAAACGAAGTTCACCCAATCCAGAGAACGTTTCCAACCGGTGGACACCAAAAGGACGTTTTCCGGTGGACTCGTGTGAAGCGGAGTTAAAGGCTATCTGTAACCAGGGAAGGGACTCATCCCAGGAAGACTGATTCCGAGAGTGGAAGGCTATGAAGGAGGCTTCAATATTACGGTTACAACGTTCGGCCGGTGAAGGTTGAGGGTGGTAAGGAGATAAAGTGTTATGTCTCACGCCGTGAGAAAAGCAGAAATTACGGAAAGAGTGGGAACTAAAACTGGTAGCGTTATCAGATATTAGATACTTTGGGAAACCAAAATTTTGAAAAATATGTGTATTTAAAGCCTGTATTGTAGCCGCCGAAGTGGAATCGCGGACGGGACACAGCCAACAAAACTTAGAGAAAGAGTCAACAGCTACCAAAATGAAGCGATTTCCCCGTTTGCTTCGGGGCAATTTGCCAACGTAGTCGATGTGGATTTTCTCCATGGGCCTGCTTGGGACGGAAGACGACAAGAGACCTACCCTCGTATTTCGAGTGGGTTTGCTCGTCTGACATACGTCTCAAAGTCTGACCATTCTTTAATATCGTTGTGGCAACCGGGCCAGAAGAATAGGGTGCAAATCTTGTTCTTAGTCTTAAAAAACCCTAGGTGTCGACCCATAAGTGAGTCGTGAAAATACTGAAAACCATATCTCTTACTGCCTTTGGCAAGTCAATTTTATGAGGTTTCCCCGATTTATCTTTAGTGCACAGAACTCCCTTTGGCAGGCAGTAATTATCTGCGCAAGATCCAGACTCCACTTCCTCTTTTACCTTTGCCACGACGTCGTCCTCACGCTGTAACTGATAAAGATCGGAAAAGCAGAGGGGAAAATTGGACAGGACGCCGGCGCACAGAGCAGGCGAATCTTCTACGTTGTCCGAGTTGAACATCCTGGACAAGGCGTCGGCCACAGGATTTTGTGTACCTCTAATGTGTCGCACTTCAAACTTCAGGTAAGTAAGCCGGACGATCCAACATCCCAACTTCCCGAGCTGACGCGGATGGGAGAGCAACCACGAGAGAGCCTGATTGTCTGTTTCTAATATCAATTCCCGATGTTCCAGATACTGGCGGAACTTCTCTACCCCAAAAAGTACGGCTAAAGATTCAGATTCATATGAAGACGATGCCTTCTTTTCCTGAGGGGTAAGCATGCGGGACGCATAAGCAATGGGTTGCCGCACTCCTTCGATCTCCTGTAACAGGACGGCACCAAGGGCACACGAGCTAGCATCCGTCTGAAGGATAAACGTACTGACAAAATTAGCCATATATAGGACTGGTGGTTGACTAACGGCGTCTTTCAGGGCAACAAACGCGTCCTGTTGTTCCTTCCCCCAAAAGGAACTTCTCGCCCTTTCTTCTTAACCGATTTAGAGGGGCCGCGATTTTAGAAAATTTTGGGATGAATGTAGAAAAATAGTTTACCATTCCGATAAAGCGAGCCACGCCCTTAGCGTCTATGGGTCGCGAGAACTCACGAATGGCGCGGGTCCGATCCGGGTCTACACAAACGCCGTCCTCAGACACCAGGAATCCTAAAAATCTGATCTGTTTCACTACCAAACGAACCTTGTCGGGATTTACGGGAAGTTTGGCCCTTCCTAGCCTCTTGAGTACCTCGTCGACATGACGAACGTGGTTTTCCCAGGATTTAGAGTATACGATAATGTCGTCGAGGTAGTTAAATACATATTTGTATTTTATGTCGGACAGGACGGTGTCCAGCAACCTAGTGAGCACTTGAGCCCCGGTGCTCAAGCCAAAAGGGCCCGACAAAACTCGTATAAGCCGTAGGACACAACAAAAGCGGTGATGGGCATAGACTTTTCAGATAGGGGAATTTGAAAATAAGCGTTGGATAGATCCAGAATACTAAAGTATTTCGCTCCCGAAAACCATTGGAAACAGGTGTGAATATTGGGTAAAGGCTGCGCTTCGATTTCAATGTTCTTATTTAATTTCCTATAATCGATAACTAGTCGAGGTTTCTTGTCTGGTCGGTAAATTAAAAACGCGGGGCTCGCGTAGGAAGTACGCTTGGTTTAATAACGCCATCCTTGACCAGCTGGTCGGTAATTTGCCGCATGGCTTCCATTTGGGGGGGGGGCTAGCTGGTAAGTATGAGCCTTAACGGGCCGATTGTCTAACAGGGTAATGTAATAGGTTGACTTGTCCGTGCGGCCCAGTTCCCCCGTCAAAACATTCTTATGTTGGTTGCATACTCTTAATATCTCGTCCGTTTTTTTCTGGTCGAGATGCCCCACATCGAAAGGCCCCTTATCCAAAAGATTTGAATGGCAACCTTCCGGACCGTTTCCGCGGTCACACAACGAAATGAGGTTTTTTGGACTGAATTTGAAGTATATCACCCCCTGGTGTATATCAAGCACCAAACGGGTGTGATGGATAAAATCAGCGCCAAGAATGAGGTCACACGATAAACCCTCGGCAACCAAAATGGGGAAATTCCAGGTGTAAGCATCAATCTTTACTCGGCATAAAACTTCCAAACTGATCCGCAAGTTACTGTTGCAGGCACTCCTGCATACTACAGCACTTTTCGCCTGTTTTAACACGCTTTCACTTTCCTCAATGACCTCAAACAATCGACGTAACATAATCGTACGCACGGACCCGGAATCGATTAGTCCATTTACAGATTTTTTCCCGAAATTAACTTCAACCTGGGGCGAAAACAATTTATTCTTAAATAAACTGATCAAATTTCTTTCCGCACCCAGATGCTCTTTATATGTGCTATGAAAGGTGACCCTGTGAGCCAAGTTTTTGCTCGTCCTTTTGTTCAGACGAGGGGCGACGCTTACCGGAACCCCTTTTGGGTAGTTTTCCGGTGAACAAACGGCACTGCCAGGTGTAATGCCCTTTTCTTATATACAGGTAGCAAATTGGGGTAAGGAGACGCTTAACTGGTGTGCGCCGGCGACGGCCAGTCAGGTCAGACTTGCGGCAGGAAACTGAGAGACAGTTGCCGAACGTACGGTCTCTCATTGCGCGTTTTTTGGTTTAGTGTTTCTCAGTTTGGGACAGAAGCGTATTACGTGCCCGTTCTCCTTACAGTAATGGCACGACCTCCGACCCTCACGCGTTCCGGCGCTAACTGGATGATTAGTAGGGCTACGATCTGCGATAGTCTGGTCAGTGAACTGAAAGTTTGCCACCTCCACGCAGATCTTATCCAGATCAGTAAACGTAGATGGGTGATCGCAAAATACAAGACAGGCCTCGTTTTGGCAGACAGCCCAGAAACGATGTTGTCCACGACCTCTCTCTCCGTGACGGATAGTCTCAGTACCTGGGCGGCCTCTTCTATCTCAGAAACATAGGTGGACAATGGCTCTCCGCGCGATTGGGCCCTCAAAAATAGCTTCTGTTTTAGAGAAGAAAACAACCGCCCGGGGATAAAAAATTCCAGGGCTTCTTGGTGAAAGGCGTCAAAATTATCTCCCGGGAGATGCTTAACAAGTCGGTCGCTCAAGGCCCCGCAGCAATAGGGCATGAGTAAAGCCAAAAACCCGACCTCGGAAACCGGGAAACACTTATCAGTCTCAGCGCGACCTTAAAAAACTCGAGCAGTGTGTCGTCGCAGAATCCGTCAGATTTCGGAAGACTGCGGACTATTTTCTCTGCAGGGTGCGGCAATTTACTGTAGCAAAGGCTGGTGGGTAATAGAAAAGGAGAGATGTTCGTGTTGTTGTTGCCGCTTAAGAAAGGGTTCTGCTCGAGTTCGGGAATGGCGGTTCCTAATGGGGCCGCCTTATCTTCCATTTGGATAAGTGCACTAAGGCCCAGATTACTACCTCTCGGCTGCGCGGGCTCATACGGGATTTTCGGCAACCAGGCAGCTCTCGCTTGCGACCAAAACATTTTTAAATTTTCCCATTATCGAAACTACGTGTTTCCGAGCGCTTAAATCTGATGACGATTCCGCCCAGGACTCTAACCATCTCAAACGGCCCTCAAAGGCCCGACACCTGGCTCTAAGCCTTTGGTATTCGTTCTGACACTGAGACTCACCTATATTAGCGAGATCAACGTCCAATATATCTGAAATCAGGTCGCAGTCTTTACACTCGGCACAGATATCTATCCCTTCAAGGCACTTTACGTCGGGAGTTCTCCCCTCGTGTATTGCAGTACGCAAACGTTTTCTCAGCTTTTAGTTCGAATAAAAGATCGTGTTTACCTAGTAGGTCAATTTCCCTTAATAAAGCCATATCATATGTAATAAAGAAAATAAGCGTACGGAAAGCAACGTTGTTGACCTACATCTAGCGATAATTAAACAGCTGATCGAGGCGGACTGCAGACTCGATAATTAGGGACACGACCGGTGAGCAAGGTACGGGGTTATTAAACGGGGAATGCGGTGACATGAACACCGCAGTGCTCGCCGTTATCTCTCAAGCAAAGTTCATCTGACAAACATTTCTTCCCAACAAAACAATTCAGACAATTAAGAATAAAATTTATTAAATATGCTTACCAACAATGACCAAATATTTAACCTAACATCAAAATTCAAAATTTCACACCAAAACAATTTACATAAATTACATAAACGAGTTATCAACGTGTCACGGACAGGACAGAGCAAGGCGTGGCAGGAAACCACGTGGCCCAACCACGGATAACCCACGGACAAGCACGCTCCCTGCTGCCACTTATACCACGCTTATACACTGCTGAGCCCAAAAAATTAAACGTGCCACACAATATACTTCAATATCGTAATATACCACAATAGTATAACGCAATGCATCATAATAATCATAATATTTGCTACCACCTATAACTCATTATGAATATAAGGTACATCTAAAATGCTCGTAATAATTACCTTAAATATAAAGGAGACCGGTGCGTAAAAAAAGGTACTACCAGCTACTGAGCAGAGTTAAAATCAGTTTATTCACTTTGAAACAGAATTAGCCTCTTATTTTTGCGTCACTATGAGTCAGCCAGCAAATAAAGGTTAGTAACTGGTTCATTAAATACTGAATTAATTAAGTATTGAATAAGTTGAAAACTGAATAACATGAATACTAAATGATTTAGCTCCAGAATAAACTGGTTACTAAGTGTCGATTTACGGAGTAAATTAAACGCTGATTCAAATTAATTAGAATAAATCAGCCACATGAATCAACACCAGTGTACAGTTTTAATTGTGCGCAACAGGCATGCTATGATCGGTTAATGAATTTCTAACACTTCCTTATACTATAAAGTCTCTGCAAAATATTTAAGTTCATGTTGCTCTAAGCGAGCAATTTACCTCATGTTTCCTTTTTTTAATACTTGTCTGGAACTTGGAACTATCGCTGGATGTGATTAAAGAAATATATTGTTACCTGCAACTGTATGAAGTGTTTAGTAGCATCGAGTTTTTCACTGCTCCGGCATGCGTACGTCCATTATAGGATCATGATTCTGCGCTGTCTGCAGCACGTGACGCCGTAAATGAAGTGAAGAATCCAGGCGCTGGACCAAATCTTTGGACTTCCTGACCCCGTTCGTGGAACCAAGTTTACACTGCAAATTCCACAACTTTTAGTACGGGTTAACAGCTACTGTACTTGCACATTCAGTTACATAATACCTGATCGCCATTTACAAAATTACAGTTATTATAATTACAAAATTACGGCTCTAATTCTATAACAACATTAAAATTGACATTAAACAAAATTAAATATCTTTCCTTTTCTGTAAACTGACTGGCCGGAATTGGTTTCAGTTAAGAGGCTTACAGTTACGAACATGTTACACCATGGTCTGCTACAAATTACAATCTTTGACATAAAATACATGTGATTCGTTTTACAAAAAAGACAAACAAATAATTTGTTACTAGTACTGATCCATAGTGACTGAAATAATTATAAATACATTGGTAAAAGAGGCTCCAAACTAAGGTGCCGACCGGGAGACGACGGGGAACTCTGCTCACAGCGGTTTCTGCTAGTCGACTGACCCAACTTGTCTAGCGAAAATTTTATTAGGAAAGGGACGGGGAGGGGTGTGACGTCGAGCGACGTCGACCAAAGTACGAGTATGATTCCGTAGCGTGACTATTTAATTTATTTTACTCAAATCGCTATTTACCGGCTGTTGCATTCGCCGAAGGGAGCCGAATAACTGCAACATAACATTCTACTCATGATCTCCCCAGACGAGGAGAAGTGCGTCACGCCGTCCGCATAAACCATAGCAGCAAGCTTTCCCTTCCTCAGTCCAAAACCGTCCTCGGATTGGAGCTTGCGCAGCAGTAACAGGTTGAAAAGCAGCGGAGACAGAGAGTCCTCCTGCTTAACTCCACAGTGGATGGCCAAATCTACTCCAAAGGAGCTGAGGCAAGTGGTCGCCCCGTCATACCTTTTCTGTTTGAGGCGGCAGAAGATAAGAGGCACTCGCTGTTGGCGACCGCCCCTCGTAACGCCATCCGGACCATGCACCCCACCAGTTTTGAGGCGCCTGATTCACCCGTTGACCTCCCGAAGTGTGATTACTAGCACATCGCGATCGTCTTGCTCCTCTAACGGCAATTCCAGTCGGCGAGGTTAAGCGGTGCTCCAAAGCTCTTGAAAATATGGCACAGCTTCCACCGGTGGATCAACTCTGTTCCCCTCCTCGAGCAGGTCCCCCACGTTTTCGTTCAGGACCAGCTCGGCCAGACGAGAAGGGTTCCGCCGGTAGAGCTCCTGCGTCCGTGCGGTAACACGCACCCGACGACGTGTGCGCTCAGCCCACCGACCAGGCCTGCCTACCCTGTTAGGAGCGGTTCTTCTCTCAGCTCGACCCAGCTGCACTAGATCTTTGTGCAGCTGGTCTACTAAACGACTGGTCTCCAACTCAGTTGTGTTAATCTGGTCACCAATAAGGGCAATTATGCGCTGCGCAAGTGGCAGCCTACCGACATCAAGGCCCCGCAGGTACCTGACCCACGGGGCCTCTTCAGTCGAACGGGCCACCAGATTCACCGTTCTTCCATCAAACTATGCCGCCCCACCGTCTGGCCCATCAACCTCCCCAACCCCACCAGCAATCTGGCTATGTGGTTCGGCATCAGACACCGGACACACGGCCGTACTTGCTCCGGTGTTATCGTACCCACCGGTAGACCATCTTCCACTACGGGCTCCGGCCCCAAGTTCTTCACCAGAGGTTCCCTACAGGTCGAGCTCCCTCGGGGGCCCCATCCGGATTTAAAAAGCGGCCGAGGATTGCCCCAGGAAGGAGGCCATGTGCTTTCAAGTTGCGGACCCTATCCCGCACTTGTTTATCGGTCTTTAGGGGAAGATGATTGGCTATAAACAAGGAATAACCCTGTTTCCTTCCCTGTACAACGAAATCAAGAAATTTTTCTTTCACGACACGGTCCTCCTTGTAACGGGACAGTTTAGGTCTACCCGGGGTAATTTGGTGAAAAACGTTCACAACATAATAAATATAAATTTTCTTCCTAAATTATAACGACGTTGGCAAGTGAGCGAAATAGTGTCAAGGTCACCAGCGAAAATGCAAGCGAGGCAGCTATTTTTAGCAGTATAAACTTTGACCTATGTAATCACAAGTCACGTCAGATGACGTCAGAGCCAAACCCAGCTATACGTAACTACTGGAATGTCGATTCAAATTAACAATCCCATCAAAAATGACTTAAAAACTCGAAAGAACAAAAGATTGACATCACGTGATTCCCTCACTACTTCGGAAATTGAGACAGTAAATTTCGCCCCAGTTTACAATATTCCGTCGTGCTGTACAGTAGCGAAGTTCCAGAATAAAATTACGGGCGCGCCCAAAAACACCAAAAGGTGTTAAAATGTTATTTTTAAAACCGAAAGAAAAACTCAAGTAAGAATGTAACTATACAGTGTTATGACAAAATATAGTAACAGTTTCGGCAATAAAAAACTGTGCAATAAGAATGGTGTGGGATGACAGAAAATAAGGGACGGCTCTGGATGACCAAATAAACAGCTAAGTAATCGGCGGAGTACTACAAATTTTAAAAAATCAAATTTGAAAATTTATTAAAAATTTATTTAAAATACTTTGAATCACTAAAAATGAGATCTCAATGGCTCGGGGTGTATGAGTGTGGATGAATGTTTATAAGTAATATTCTAGGAGCGCTGGTTTGTGTAAACAATTCTAAATGGTACCGTAAATATGTTATTTTGTTTCAACTACACTTTTGCTTATATAGAACCAAGTAAAATTTTATTACGCTATAATTAATATAGAATTATGTTTTATCGAGTAAAATATTGTGGTTTAATAGCTTTGAATATGTTTGAAAGAGAATGCAATTAACCACGATGAATAAAATTTAAGTTTTCGTAAAATCATAAAGTGAATTTTTATTTGTGCCAAACAACCATCTTGCTTTTCAGCTCTTCCAACCTCGAATACTGGACCTGGTAAATAAATGTTCAAGGTTGGTACTAAACAACATGGAGGCTACAATAGCCGAAAGTTAATATTGGTAAACAAAGTGCACTTATAAACTTATAAATTATTAAAATGTTTCATCCTCCTCGGACCATACCGACGAGGCTCGGACTGGAGGCACGCTGGCTGGTCGGTCTACCGCTCGCTCTGCATTCCTCTCAACCGGATGGTGGTGATTCCGGTGCTGGGTTAAACCCTTCTGGGTCGGAAACCTGCTTTCACAGCTGTCAGAACAGGGAAACCACTTGGGGCAGCGAGGCAACAGGCCCTCTACACTTTACGTAGTTAACGCAAGCCCCGTGCAATCTGGCGAAAAGGGACCAGCACCGGTCGCAGTAAAACCGGAGACAGGCTGCTGGATGAGCATCCTCGTAATGGCGTACTAAAACTTTGTCCAAGGTGTACCAGTTACCGCAAAGACGGCATTGGGAAGCAGCCCAGGGGACACTGAACACAGAGAGGTCGGCATCACCATCATCAGTAATATTTTGCATATCCATTTCAAAACCATCCCGTTTCCAATCATTCCGACCGCGGAAAGGGGATCGCTCTCGGGAGCGGAGGCATTATTATTTGCACCAGCGACTAACAACAGAATTTCCCCCCCCCCCGAGGGGCGACAACCCTTGGGAAGTAGCCAGTGCGGCATTACCCTCCAGGACGCATTGGCATGCCCTGTCACCGTCCACGGCAAGCCAAACCGATGAGAGTCACAACGCCAGCTGTTCGGAACGTGGTATCGGTGACTGGCAAGATGGCAGGCCAAGTCACGAATTACGGGCGCGCGCCACTGCAAGTACCCGACCATAGGAACCACTTCAGCCCCCAGATCTTCTGCCAGAATTCTGCTTCCTCCAGAAGATTTTACCCCTTTCGGTGCTTCATCCCCCAGAGTACACATCCTCCTGGCTTCCAAACTAGATAACTGTACCGTCCCGTCACCACCAGGGTTTGTGTTTCCCCCAAGAAGTGATCCCTCAAAACGAAGTTCACCCAACCCAGAGAACGTTTCCAACCGGTCTCGGATGTGGGGTGCTAGGTCAGACCGTCCTGCCACCACCAGAGTTAGTGTCTCCCCCCAAGAAGGGATTCCCTATAAACGAGGTTTACCCAAAGCACAGAGCGTTTCCACCCTGTCTCGGTTGTGCGGTGCTAGTCTCTAGACTCCTTCCACCAGTTTGGCAGTCACCTAGTGCAGGTTTCCCTCTATCTAGATTAGGCCCGCCCAGGGTCCCACCTCCCCAGCTTCAGGAATCTAGGTCCGCATAAAACCTACGCGACTAGCAAACGTAGGCGGGTTCTAGGAGATAAGGGGGAGAGAGGCTAGGGTCCTCTAGAAGACAGAAAAGATGGATACTATAATCGCATCATCCCCCGTTTGCGGAACAGAGAAGCCTGTGGTATCAGCCCCTCAGTTGTGTTAATCTGGTCACCAATAAGGGCAATTATGCGCTGCGCAAGTGGCAGGACGACGAAAAACGATGGAAAACGATACACACTTATCTACTGAAAGGGACATCCCAGCACTGTCAAGATAACCTGATGCTATTTGAAGCATCGCACTCATGGACTTTACAGACGAGGAGAAGAGTGACACGTCATCAGCGTATGCCATAGGAGCTCTCCCCGACTCTCCCCCAGCCCCAAACCATATGCGGATGCTGGAGCTGCCAGCGGATCCAGAACCATGTTGAAAAGCAATGGAGATAATGGGTCTCCCTGCTTAACTCCCCGGCGGATGGCCACGTCCACTCCAAAGGAACCGAGGCAGGTGGAAGCCCCGTCGTACATTTTCTGTACGAGGTGGCAGAGGAGAGGAGGCACTCGCTGTTGGCGCAGCGCCACCTGGATCGCCTCGTGGGTGACGGTGTCAAAGGCCTTCGCCACGTCGAGGAGAACCCCGACAAGCTTGGCCTTTTTGCCCAGACGAATAAGTTCGTCCAAGACGACACAGTTCGTGTGACAGCCCAGCCTAGGCCGAAATCCACGCTGAGCCGCGGAGAGAGTAGTGAATTGGGAGAGTCGGGTTTCCAACAGGCCCGAGAAAAGGCGCGCCAACGGAGGAGCGATCGAGATCGGCCACCAGTTCTCCGGGCGGCTCAGGTCCTTCCCACGCTTAGGGATCTAGGTGGTCCCGTGCGCTTTCCACGGTGAAGGATAGACCCCCCGAAGAGCGTGACGTTAAAAAGAGCAGTGAGCATCTCGGCTATGCCTCGGTACTGCAAAATACCACTCTTCGTAACGCCATCCGGACCCGGCGCCCCACCGGCCTTAAGGCGCCTGATTTTAGCCTTTACTTCCCCAAGCGCGACGAAAGGCACATCACGATCGTCATGTTCTGCTGCTGGCAGGTCCAGTCGGCGAGGCTGATCGGTGCCCCAAAGTTCTTGATAGTAGGGCACCGCTTCCACCGGCGGATCGGGTCTGTCCCCTCCTCGAGCAGGTCCCCGAGATTGTCGTTTAGGACCAACTCAGCCAGACGAGAAGGGTTCCGCCGGTGGAGCTCTTGCGTTCTTGCGTAGATTCTAACTCTACGCCGCGTGCGGTCAGCCCGCCGGCCAGGCCTGCCTCCCCTGTTAGGAGCAGCTCTTCTCTCAGGGCCTAGCTGCACTAGATCTTCGTGCAGTTGATCGATAAGTTGATCTAACTCTCCCACATTGATGGTATCACCTACCAACGCAATAATACGTTGGGCGAGCGGCAACCCGCCGACATCAAGATCCCGCAGGTACATGACCCACGGAGCCTAGGAGATAAGGCGGGGAGAGTCTAGGGTCCTCTAGATGACAGAAAAGAAGAATATTATAATCGCATCATTCCCCGTTTGTGGAACAGAGAAGCCTCTGGTATCAGCCCCGCCCTGCAGTACCCAAACCCAGACCCACACATATGTAGGCCCAATAGGGAACCCTACAAGGCGACGTTGCCTGGCCCGCCCCAAGATTGTGTGGATGGCACCAGTAGGCCCATTTTGCCCTTAATCATCAAAGTAACCGCCCAAGGGGGTTAGCCTGTTGGAAAGACAAGTTTGCGAGGTACTTTTTTTTCAGCAATTCCCCAATAACCGGTGAATTGTTATTTGCTATATTTGAAATAATAACACCCCCTATTATAGATAGATATTTTTTACTTCTTTTCATAGTCATTAAAAGTCAAAGACCGATTCAGGCAATGCCAAACCCACTATGGTGATTCCCCTCTGGGCTCCCCCGCTGCGCATAGTCCACATGGCACCGCACGATATCAATAGACGTGCCGGAGAGAGAACGGTGAATTTTAAGACTTGGGACTCTACGAGGCCGGAGAAAAACCGCGCCATCAAACGAGAGATCGTAATTGGCCGCCAGTTTTCAGGGCCGCTTAGGTCCTTACCACGCTTAAGGATCTGGGTTGTCCGATGCGACCTCCACGGGGAAGGATAAACTCCCCCGAAGAGGGCGACGTTAAAAAGAGCAGTCAGCACCTCGGCAATGCCTCGGTACTGTAACAGACATTCGGACCAGGCGCCATCCAGACCAGGCGCCCCACCAGCCTTGAGGCGCCTGAGTCTCCCTTTGATCTCCCAAAGCGTGATTACTGGCACATCACGACCGTCTTGCTCCTCTAACGACAGGTCCAGTTGGCGAGGCTGAATGGTGTCCCAAAGCTCTTGAAAATTTTAATCCACCGGGGGATCAATTCGGTTCCTTTCCTCGAGCAGGTCCCCAAAGTTATCGTTCAGGGCCAGCTCGGCCAGACGAGAACGGTTCCACCGGTAGAGCTCCTGCGTCCGTGCGTAAACAGGCACCCGACGAGGCATGCGCTCAGCCCGCCGGCCAGGCCAGCCTCCCCTGTTAGGAGCGGCTCTTTTCTCAGCTTGAAGCAGCTGCATTAGATATTTGTGCAGCTGGTCTACTAAACGATCCAACTCAGTTGTGTTAATCTGGTCACCAATAAGGGCTATTATGAGCTACGCAAGTGGCAGCTCACCGATATCACGACCCCACAGATATCTGACCCACGGGCCCTCTTCAGTCGGACGGGCCGCAAGATTAACCGTTCTCCCATTAATCCATGCCGCCCAACCGTCTGGCGCCTCAGACTCCCCAACCCCATCAACAAGCTGGGTATGCGGTTTGGCAGATACCGGACCCACGGCCGTTCTTTGCTCCAAAAGTATCGGAGCCACCGATACACCTTCTTTCATTACGGTCTCCAGCCCCAATATCTCCACCAGGGGTTACTCTACAGGTCAAGCGTCCTCGGGGGACCCATCCGGATTTAAAGGGAGCCAAGTATTGTCCCAAGGAAAGAGGCCATATCCATTCAAGTTGCGGAACCTATCCCGAACCTATATATAGGTCTTTAGGGGAAGATGATTGGCTATAAAAGAGGAATAACCCTGTTTCTTCCCCTGTGCAACATACTCAAGATATTTTTCTTTTACGAAACGGTCCACCTCCTCGAACCATACCGACGAGGCACTGACTGCAGGGACCCTGGCTGGCCGGTCTTCCGCTCGCTCTGCATTCCTCTTAACCTGTTGCTGGCGATTCCGGTGCTTGGTCAAACTCCTCTGGGTCGGAAACCTGCGTTCACTGCTGTCAGGAAAGGAAAACCCCTTAGGGGAACGAGGTAACAGGCATAGTGAACACAGGCCCCGTGCCATCTGGCGATGAGGGACCAGCACCGGTCGCAGCAAAACCGGAGACAGGCTGGAGGATGAGCATCCTCGTAGTGGCGTACTAAAACTTTGGCCAAGGTGTACCAGTAACAGCAAAGACGGCACTGGGAAGCAGCCCAGGGGACACCGGCCACAGAGAGATCGGCATCACCATCATCATTAATATTTTGCATATCCATTTCAAAACCATCCCGTTTCCGGTCATTACGACCGGTGAGAGGGGATCCCTCCCGAAAGTCGAGACATTATTATTTGCACTAATGACTAACAATGGAATTCCCCCGAGAGGCGTCAACCCTCGGGAAGTAGACAATGAGGCATTAACCCTCCTGGACACACTGACATGCCCTCTCACCGTCCCCCGGCAAGCCAAACCGGAGTACGCCACCATGCCAGCTGTTCGGATCGTGGGAGACGTGACTGGTAACATTGTAGGCCAAGTCACAAATTACGGGCGCGGAGCACTGCAAGTACACGACCATAGGAACAACATCAGCCCCCAAATCTTCCGCCAGAATTCTGCTTACCCCAGAAGATTTCACCCTTTTCGGAGCTTCATCCTCCAGAGTGCACATCCTCCTGGCTTCCGAACTAGGTAAATGTAACGTCCCGTCTCTACCAGGGTTCGTGTCTCCTTCAAGAAGGCATCCCCTCAAAACGAGGTTCACCTAACCCGGAGAACGTTTCCAACCGGTCTTAGCCTCTGGTATCAGCCCCGCCCTTCAATGCCCCCACCCAGATCCACACACGTATAGGCCCAATAGGGAACCTTGCAAGGCGACGATGCCTGGCCCGCCCCTAAATTGCGTGGAGAGTATAAGTAGGCACATCTTGCCCTTAACCAACAAAGTAACCGCCCAAGGGGGTTAGCCTGGTGGAAAGGCAAGTTTGCGGAGCTACTTTTTTTTTAGGAATTCCCGGATAACGTGTGAATTGTTACTTGCTATATATGAAATAATAACACCCCCCTATTATAGATAGATATTATTTACTTCTTTTCATAGTCATTAATAGTCAAAGACCGGTTCAGGCAATGTCAATCCCACTATGACGGGTCCCACCCGGGCCTCCCCCGCTGGACAGAACTCTCTAAGGATAACGGAGATGTTTCAAGCCTCTGCTTATACCATCCCCGGCTCTCCGTCGAGCGGGAGGTCTATTGTTCTGAACGCTGACCAGGCGCCTGACGATGCTTTGGTCAGTACCCTTGGATTTGAGACGTGCAGCTCTAATCCTTCATGGGTTACGGAATATCTACTATCTAGGATTTAACAGCAGATAGGTGCATCCAACTCCACCGCACAATGCGGACACAGAGTCGACGCCCCACAGCCGAAACCACAGACCAACCTCAAGTCCAACCCAAAACATCGGTGGTGTGCACGGGGTGCCCCGGACTCACCCCCTGTGCCGGTCGCGCGCAGACGTGGCTTGCCCTGCCTACGGGGCTCCCCAACCCCCGAAAAGTTGATTTAGCAAGGCCAGGGCAAGCCCTAACCAGCCTACCATCAACAACGGGTCGGCCCCCTATTCTGGGGTACCTACCAAAGGCAGCATTTGCCACCATTTCGAGTGCACACCCGGGGCTTTGGTTGGCTCTTGTTTTGGGAGTTTAAAGGGACTGTCAGCCCTATTCCTCTCCTAACTTCATTATGTCTTCCCAATTTTTTCTAAGCTTCTCGCCTTTTAAAAAAAGGTACCAGGCGTCCCCTGTGAGCTAGACTCTACCACTTACAGTTGCAGACAAAACATGACGTCCTCAGTTCCTGGAAGCGATCGAGCGAGCTGCCTTCAGACAGTGGAGTGAGGCGAGGACGTCATATTTTGTCTCTGACATTACTCTCCCGTGGTGTAATTCTATTCAACTTGTTTGCGCTTTCTTCTTTATTCCTATCTATACCACCTCATGTATCCTATGCTCCTCCCTAATCCTACCTATTTCGCCTGCAATGTCACTAAAAATATCCACCGCATCCTTACGTCGACATATTTCCCTAAGATCTAACCTGACTCCTATCTCACTCAGTCCTTCAACCAATTTGACCCTTTGTTCAACATATTTCCAACAGTCATACAGGACATGTTCTGGAGTATCTGGTATCTGACACCACTTACAAACATCCGTTTCACACATTCCAAACCTATTCAAATAACTCCTAAATTTCCCATGTCCTGTATGGAACTGTGTGCCATAATGATTAAATTCCAACTTGTTCCTAATCCTCTCATTGACGTCAGGTATCTGCGTTGCGTGATAAGGGAAACCCAATCCACCATCCCGCGTGCGCGCATAAAACACACAGTCGGTGGTAGTCTGAGGAAAACGTAAAATCTTTTTCATCTCACCATGCAGAACACGGTCTGCGAACACGGTCTGCGTTCGCTAGTGCGTCGGCTGACGGAACGTCGATCGTCAGACGGTGGGCAAAGGAAGGGTCGACATACTGCATGACTAGGCCCACCTTCAGCTCGGCTTGAGTGACAGTCTCCTCACCTGTCTAACCGAGTCCATGAGGGTGCCGAGATGTTGAAACTTTTAGGAGCCTTGGGAAAGCATGTAGGTGAGCCCCAGATACTCAAAGGTCCCATGCAAACTGAGGGAAAGGAGCGCCGCCCCCGCACTGGAAAGTGCATGGGCAACGCTACCCAAGCGTGGCCCCGCTGCCCGATCTTGAATTCTACACATTTCCCCACAAACAGGGCCATCCCGGCACGTTCTAAATATTCCGATGTTACGTGCAACATTCTACTCATGGTCTCCCCAGACGAGGAGAAGAGCGTCACGTCCTCCCCATAAACCATCGCAGCAAGCCTTCCCTCCCCCAGTCCGAAACAGTCCTCGGATCCTTGGAGCTGCCGCAGCAGTAGATACAAAACCAGGTTGAAAAGCAGCAGAGACAGTAGGTTTTCCTGCATAACTCCACGGCGGATGGCCACATCTACTCCAAAGTAGCTGAGGCGGGTTGTCGCCCCGTCATACATCTTCTGTATGAGGCGGCAGAGGAGAGGAGGCACTCGCTGTTGGCGCAGTGCCACCTGGATTGCCTCGTTTGTCACATTGTCGAAGGCCTTAGCAAAATCAACAAGAACACCGACTAGTCTAGCCTTCTTGCCCAGACTGATCAGCTCGTCCAGGACGACACAGTTTGTGTGACAGCCCAGCCCGGGTCCAAACCCGCGCTGAGAGAACGATGAATTTTGAAACTCGGAACTCTACAAGGCCGGAGAAAAGCCGCGCCAACAAAGGAGCGATCGTGATTGGCCGCCAGTTTTCAGGGCTTCTCAGGTCCTTACCACGGTAGTCCGGTGCGACCTCCACAGGAAAGGATAAACCCCCTCGAAGAGGGCGAATTTGAAAAGGGCAGTCAGCACCTCGGGAAGGCCTCGGCACTGTAACAGACCACCCTCCGTAACGCCATCCGGACCAGGCGCCCCACCAACCTTGAGGCGCCTGATTTTCCCGTTGACCTCCCCAAGCGTGATTATTGGCACATCACGATCGTCTTGCTCATCTAACGGCAGGTCTAGTCGGCGAGGCTGTGCGGTGCCTCAAAACTCTTGAAAATATGGGACAGCTTTTATCGGCGGATCAACTGTGTTCCACTCCTCAAGCAGGTCCCCGAAGTTATCGTTCAGGACCAGCTCGGCAAGACGAGAAGGGTTCCGCCGGTAGAGCTCCTGCGTCCGTGCGTAAACACGCACCCAACGACGCGTGCGCTCAGCCCGCCGGCCAGGCCTGCCTCCCCTTTTAGGAGCGGCTCTTCTCTCATCTCGACCAAGCTGCACTAGATATTTGTGCAGCTGGTTTACTAAACGATCCAACTCAGTTGTGTTAATCTGGTCACCAATAAAGGCAACTATGCGCTGCGCAAGTGGCAGCCCACCGACATCAAGACCCCGCAGGTACCTGACCTAAGGGGCCTCTTCAGTAGGATGGGGCCGTAAGTTTCATCGTTCTCCCATCAAATTATGCCGCCCCACCGTCTGGCGCATTAAACTTCCCAACCCAGCAAGCTGGCCAAGCGATTCGGCATCAGACACCGGACACACGGCCGTACTTTGCTCCGGCGATATCGGAGCCACCGGTACACCTTCTTCTACTACGGGCTCCGGCCCCAAGTACACCACCATTAGTTCCTCTACAGGTCGGGCGTCCTCGGGGGCCACATCCGGATTTAAATGAAGGCCGAGGATTGTCCCCAGGAAGAAGGCCATGTCATTTCATGATGGAGACCCTATCCCGCACTCGTTTATCGGTCTTTTGGGGAAGATGATTAGCTACAAACAAGGAATAACCCTGTTTCTTTCCCTGTTCAACACAATCAACATACTTTTTCTTTCACAACACGGTCCTCCTCCTCGGATCATACCGACGAGGCTCGGACTGCAGGGACCCTGGCTCGCTCTGCATTCCTCTCAACCGGATGCTGGTGATTCCGGTACTGGGTTAAACCCCTCTGGGTCGGAAACCTGCGTTCACAGCAGTCAGAACAGGGAGACCCCTTGGGGGAGGCGAGGCAACAGGCATAATGAACGCAGGCCCCGTGCCATCTGGCGAAGAGGGACCAGCACCGGTCGCAGCAAAAACGGAGACAGGCTGCCGGATGAGCATCCTCGTAGTGGCGTACTAAAACTTTGGCCAAGGTGTACCAGTTACCGCAAAGTCGGCAGCCCAGGGGACACCGACCACAGAGAGGTCGGCATCACCATCATCTTTAATATTTTGCATATCCATTTCAAAACCATCCCGTTTCCGATCGGGGGAGGGGATGCCTTCCGGAAGCCGAGACATAATTATTTGCACTAACGACTAACAACGGGATTCCCCCCTCCCGAGAGGCGTCAACCCTAGGAAAGTAGCCAGTGCGGCATTAACCCTCCAGGACCCACTAGCATGCCCTGTGACCGTCAACGGCAAGCTAAACCGGGGAACGCCACCACGCCAGGTGTTCGGAACGTGGGGGGGAGACTGGCAAGTTGGTAGGCCAAGTCACCAATTATGGGCGCGGGCCCCTGCAAGTACCCGACCCCTAAGAACCACTTCAGCCCCCAGATCTTTTGCTAAAATTTTGCTTCCCCCTGAAGATCTCACCCCTTTAGGAGCTTCATCCCCCAGAGTACACATACTCCGAACTATGGCTTCCAAACTAGGTAACTGGACCGTCGTACCACCACCAGGGTTAGTGTCTCCCCTAAGATGGGATCCCCTCAAACGAGGTTCACCCAAACCAGAGTTGCGTTTCCACCCTGTCTCGGTTGTGCGGTGCTAGGTCTCTAGACTTCCTCCACCAGTTTGGGAGTCACCCAGTTCAGGTACCCCTCTATCTAGGTTAGGCCCGCCCAGGATTCAACCTCCCCAGCTTCAGGAGGCTAAGTCCGCATAAAACCTACGCGACTAGCAAACGTAGACGGGTTCTAGGAGAAAAGGGGGAGAGTGGACAGGGTCCTCTACATGACAGAAATGAATGACCCTGCAATCCCATCTTCTCCCCTTTGCGAAACATGGAAGCCCCATAGTACGCCCTTCCAGACCCACACAAGTGCAGACCCAAGAGGAACCCCACAAGGCTAAGTTCCCCGGCCCGCCCCAAGATTGCATGGAGGGTACCAGTAGGCACATCTTGCCCTTAACCATCCAAGTCATAAGAGAGTCAACCGTTATTTGTTTGATTATTGAGAAGGATAAAACGGACCAATTAAAAATGTTGCAATAATATGAAGCCCTGAAGTCCAAAGGACCGATAATTGATACACCAATGAAGAGAAGCCCCAAGCTTTTATGATATGGAAAGTTACCGTGCCGACTCATTGAAGACATATATGCTCAAAACGCGGATGGACTTATCTCAAAAGAGCAGTTGAAAGATTTCAAGTGCGTACATAAGTACGCGAGCAAGAACAGAAACGATACTACATCAGATTGGGCGATCGAGTGCTCGGCTTGGGTTAGAAATGTCCTGAGAAGGCGTGATCGTCTTTTCGTGGGATGGCAGTCCTGTCGGGTCAAAGATTACAACCCGGTTGTCAGATGTTATAAGTGGCGTATGGCCACATTTCGAAGCGCTGTGAGGGAGAGCAGGCTTGTGCACATTGCATGGAAGACCATGATATGAAGGACTGTGGAAAGAAGGACCAGCCGGCCGAATGCCTTAACTGCAGACTTTATTTTACGTTAATAGACTTATGTAGACTCTTTATTCTACTTCTGTAGCTTTTGTTATTGACCTAAGTGTGACAAATAGGTGAATTAATCCTACATTATACCCTCTTCTATCTACTCTTTTAAAATTATATTCAGACGAAATCATTTTGTCGGATGTTGTCGTTTTCATGTTATGAGATCTTTCTAGTAAGTTATAACCAAGATCTGTGTTCATTACAGCGTCTGCAGATTCTGGTTAACCTGTTTCTGGGAGGAAGTGTTTCTGACACTTTTATGAATAATTATGCCACTTATGTAACGAAATAAGCCTCATTGACTGAAGTCTATATAGACACATTCCATAGTTATACCTCAATTTACCATACACTTGACGGTTTTTGAAATACACCGCCGGAATGTAATGGAATACAACCTCTCCTACCGGATATGAGACACTTGGTTTTAGTCGTCGTTTTCAAGAACGACATGGCCTACCTTCTTATACTTACAATTTAAACGCATGAAGCTATTGGGCTAATGCGTTGGACATCTAAATGCTTAGGACCTCTCGTTGCATTATGTGCAGACAAAATCACTGTTTTGCCTGCTGTCTTTATCAAGTTGTGAGATCTTTCTAGTCAATTATATTCACTATCTACAATCAAATTACACCTTGAATAGAGGTAGGATAAATTACTTTCTTCGGAAATGGCTCTGCTTTGCGGGGTATTTATGTAACATATTTAAAGAAAGTCATATTCGTTTGTGACGTCCGAATAGATACACTCCATAGATATACCGCTATTTATCACACTTCACGGTATTTGAAAGACGCCTCCGGATCATGTTATCGTCCCAGTAGACGCATTATATTTTGACAGACTGATTATACGCGTAAATGTTTCTAGTCAGCAGTTGTAGGAAGGCGATAACGAACGGTGGTTTGACAATTGGGTTCTTTTTAGAAATAACCCCGCATTCTTTAATTTCCTCAATTTGCGCTCATCTTACATTGTACTATCTATAGTCTACACACTGTCTTGCACAATGAGATTTCTGTGCGATACTCTTTTTTTTGTTACTCCGCCATCTGTCAGATTTTTGGGACAGACATAACGTCATTTGATGACCACATCGAACCGTGTATCGCAATGCAGAATATTTTTATTCTGCAAAAATGTATCATCTCTGGCTTTGTCGGGAATATCACGAATTAGCGTTAACCATCGATGTATACTATATGGATCGCTTTCTGCATTCACTGAATTCGGTCCAACCGCTGCATCAGGGTCAAGAACACTGCGCCTATACACTGTACCTGTACAAAGTCTAAGTTTTCTGCTTTGTTATAGCTTTTGTTTCTTTAGCGGAGCACATTTTGGGTTAAATGGTATAGCTATGTCATTTTAACCATTAATGACTCCAAAGTGGGAGGTTTTTGATGAGTTCTGTTCCAAAATAAATACATTGTTTCACTGTAAGTTTTCAGTATTGTAACACATTATTTGAGTTTATCGCTAAGTTCTGTTGCGTTCTTATTTATGAACATCTAATGTTGAAGCCAGACGAATAAAGATAAGAATAAGGGAAACAAAGAATTAAAGACGTGAGCCGTAAACTTTAAAATGTTTTTTGCGTAAAAGAAGCTGGCGTATACGCTCGCCATGGTCGTTAAAGTGTTCAATTAATCAATGCTAATTTACATTATTTTTTTATTTTACTTAATTATATACGTATTAATTGTATAAAAATTGTTTACATTAAACATTACTAAATAATACAAATTTATTTAACTTTTGCCGGACACCAAACTTAGAGAAGGTAGCTGGAGTAGCTTTCCTTATCAATATCATAGCACAAGATTTTAATTTGATAAGATTTACTTCATGGCTCTCTTCAGAAAAATCATTGTTTGAAATTTGTTTTCTGAACACTGTGCCTGAAAACGTTTTTGCAAGCTGATATAATGCTAGGTGAAACAAAGCTAGCTGATGCTCATCTTATTTAAAGATTTGCGAAGTGTGGAACACATTAAAGTTGAAACGTGTTGGTGTACTTAAACAAAATAATAGTTTTCTTTTATAAAATTGCTAAACTGCTATAATTGTTTTTATTATTTAGACAAAGCTTTTCGTCATTACTGACATCTTCAGTTCTTAAACAACCTGTTGTTAAGACCTGGTTGTTTAAGACCTGAAGATGTCAGTAATGACGAAAAGCTTTGTCTAAATAATAAAAACAATTATAGCAGTTTAGCAATTTTATAAAAGAAAAGTAAGGATGGCTGCTAATTTAAACAATACGAAGAAAAATAATAGTTTTAAACAAAGAACTACTGTGACTAGGATAGCGTCCGCGATCATGTTCAACAACTCCAAGGTCTGAACAAGCAAGAAAACACGTGTACGGCACCCGCATGGTGAAAGAAAAACTTTTAATACATTATCAGATGGCTCAAAATAGGCTATGTCCTATACCATCTGTCGCCAAACATTTGGATTACATGATGAAAAAAGCACGTTAAGCGCTTTATGAGATGCCATAAGCATTTATTATGTTTAAATCTACTATAAAACAAAATTACAATTTTGCGTTGAAAAGGAGGAGTCTTTTTCGCTTAGTGTCTACAAAACAACTCTCCCAGCGTTCACGAAGCGGCCACGACTCCCCACCAACGTTCCCTTCAGTCACTACTCCTACAGTAACGGAGTGGTTAGCAAACCACTACACGCACGCCTTCTATTCTTTTTATTTTGTTTATAATTTTAATTTTTTTGTCATTTTGTCTTTTATTCTTACTTCCTTTCCAGGCGCTACAACCCTCAAGGGATCATGGCCTCATTCAACACCGATCGCCATCCAGCGCTGCCGTCTGCCAGTCTCGCACTCTCAACATAGTCCGGGCGTCGGCCGCCACTCCATCCGCCCACCGCGCACCGCAAGGACTCTTGGTCTGCCAGTCCTTCTCCTTCCATAAGTCCTCTCTCTTCTGACATCCTTGAGACAAGACCAAACCAACTGAGTCGGCCCACTTTAATAATATGAGCCATGTCCATATCGTTGTACATATCCATGAACTCGTAATTGGTACGCTGCCTCCAGTTTTGTCCTTTTTGTACTGCTCTAAAAATTCTTCTCAAAATTCGCTTCTCAGAACTCAGCAGGGACATGTCATTATGCTTTGTCAGTGTCTAACACTCAGGTCCATATGTCACGACAGGTCTTCAAAAAAATTTGTACAGTCGTATCTTTGCGGTTTGAGAAATATATCTGTTTCTTATGTGTATTTGAAGCCCAAAATATCATCTGTTGGCGGCTAATATTCTCTTTCCAACCTCCAATTGAATTTCGTTGTTGGCAGTCACTAACGTGCCAAGATATGTGAATGCATTATCTTTTATTCAGGAGGGAATATTTTTTAAATTTTATTTTCACAATTATTTTACATTATTTTATTAGTTTTACATTATTCTAATGATATTACCTACCATTATTTACTTTGAATTATTTACATAATTTTACATAGATTGCATTATTTTATTTACCTTGCGTTATTTACGTTATTATTTGCGTTATCAAAGTTTGTGGATGCACAGAAGCCTTTAATGTTTATTAGCATTGCTTCAAACAGATCTCGGTTTTGATGACGGTTTATCCACATAAATTTACACAAGTAGGAATCCGCTCAATTCCTACTAGTCCCACACTCAACTTTGTTCCTCTGTTTGAAGGAACGCAAAGTGCTTTCAGTCCCTTGCGTGTGAGCTCCACTTGATGGAGCAACAAAGTTGTAACTGTGATTTACAGTTGAATGTGTATATCCATAAATGCTGCTAATTCCCTGGTATGTACGCCATTTATCTGACATTATTGTGGTACCAGGGTGAACGTATTTTTCAGTTAAAGGTAGGATAGTACCTGTACTTCGCTCCTGCTCGTAACTGTTCGAGACGTGTCGGCTTCACCCCGACCTCCCGTTGGTTCTGCTAGGAGGGTCAACTGGCGCTCCTATCATCACGAGCTCTCTCAGAGGTTACCATCAGTCCCAGCGGACTCCGTCACCACTCGTGACGATCTGGATCTTCCATCCGTGCCAACCGTGCCACACGTCTTCAGGAGTTGGTCCAAGATGTCATGGATTAAAACGTCCAGGTGAACCATCGTAAATCGGCCTTACCTCCGAAAGCTCTCCACGCCATTTGGCTTTGGCCAGATATGTCAGAACTTATCATAGCAATCGCAGCAGGTTTCTGGATCAGGATGGACTCCATATAAAGGCGAGGGAAGTACGCACTCACCGCCGACATAAGCGTTGTCTCATCGAAGAGGATCCGGTGGTCAGCATTGGCGAGCGCGTGCTCCGCCACGACAGAATTTTCCGGCTGCCTCAATCGACAGTAGCGGCTATGTTCACCCACGCCAGTGCAGACATTACGCTTCGTGGTTCCGATTTTAACCTGGCCGAGTAGGGAACCCCGTAGACTTTACACGACGACAGCGGGTCTCTGAAGTCCTTCGTCGGCCTCAAGAACTGATGGATTTTTCTTTTTTTAAAGATTATTTTATACGGTCCAAGTCACTTTATATAATAATGGTTTACCTTATTGGAACCGTCCAGTGACTTCAAGTTGTATATTTATGACGCGTTTCGAGTCATATGACCCTTCATCAGATAGTTAACACTCACAAGGAAATCATCAAATATTAAAATTCACAAAAACACAAAAAACACACATATGTACAATTGTAAAACCTATACAAACGTCCGACACAGTGCACTGCGTAAGGCCTACTGGACTCTGAGCAAACGCGTGTCGCGCCGTGTGTTATCTCATAATCGATTGTAGCGCGGTGTCATATAGCTCGTTTGATTTGAAATTTAATTTATCGTTAAGTATGCCATCATGAGTAACTGGGTTATTATGTCCACTATAGATTTCAAATTCTTCCCATGCATCCATATAACGACCCTTACTACAATAATGTAAGAGTATTAAATTCGAATTAAAATTCGTGTACGAATATTCCTTGTCACCTTGAATATCGGTCTTACGCCTTGCCTTCTAAGCAGCCTACCAATGCGGTCCGTCACCCCATAGACATAGGACAACACCGCGGAGCCAACATTTTCCCGTGACACCAACTCCGCCGGCTTGGCCGCACCGCTCCTCTCGCTTCCCCGACGGTCTATGGCGCTAGCTCCGCCGCAGATAGCAACAAATCCGTGATCCCGGCGTCAAACGACGCTTTCAGGCCCAGTCTCTTTACGTAGCTACTGCGGGACAGATGGTCGGGGCCGAAGCCCCCCACGTTCTCACCACCACCCCTCTAGCTCGCAAGTCACGAAGACTTATTGCCCAAGGCTTCTGTCACCGGGCTATGCCTACCAAGGTCCACCTTGTTCTATTTGTCCAGAACAGTGTCGATCCACCGACCACCTTTCTCTCCCGCCCCCTTGACACTGGGGTAGGCGACCCTATTCCTATTTATTCTTGATGATCATCTTTTGCACTTCCTACTTTTGGGGCAACTCTCGTAAAGAATCTGAAGAGATCCGAAATCCAACAGAGAATCTCCCTCTTGTTCTCTCCAGGATAACCATACCAAAACTCCACTAACTCCAGGCGTTCGTCCGTGTAAGCAGGGCACTCCGCCAGCACATGCCACGCAGTTTCTTCTGTTCCTTCTCCACATGTGGCGCACCAAGGATCTTCAACCAATCTAAAACTCCGCCAACTTTGCTTTAAAATTTCCGTGGCCAGATAAAAACTGAGTGGCATAGTGGTTGGTATTCAAAGGAAAGTAAATTCTTTCCCGGATGTCGGGATGTAATCATAAGTAGTCCTACCTTTAGTGCTATGTTCCCATCTTCTCTGCCAATCGTCCAGAGTCTCACAGAAGCCTGTTTATAATGTGAAACGTGGGTGTTTTAGCCAATCCCGCGTGTGGAAAACAGCCAATATCGTCATGATTCTAAAGCCTCGTATGCTTCCTGGAAGATAACTGCCAATCTCTCTCCTGCCAGTCATCTCAAAGGTGTTCAAGCGTCTCCTGCTGGCTCGCATCACGGCTCTGTTGGATTTTCATCCGGTCGTATTTCAGCTACCGCATCTTCAGGATAAGCGTCGATGGGTCGCGCTCTACAGTTCGACCTGTCGCCGCATGCGTACTTCAGGAATCTGTCCTCGGCCTCGTTCTGCATGTTGTGTATAAGAACGGGCTACCTCGCCTTAATTACAGATAATGGAAGTATTCTTCAGAAATTGATACAAAATGATACTGCTTTTTAA